>APFE030357864.1:0-25653 GCA_000404065.3 Pinus taeda | reverse complement strand
TCGCCTAGTCTTTATAAAAAATATACCTGAAGTACAGTGGTGCAATTTCCAGGTTTGATTCTTATACAAAAACTAAGGACCCTTTCTAAATGCATGAAAGGGTCTATAAATACTTAATTAAACTAACTAACTACAAAAATAAAATGCTATTTAATTGGTACAACTGGATCTTGAATATCTTCTCCACAGCAAGTTGGTAGTCGGCAGCATGATTCATCACTCTGGCTGTTTTCCCTTTGATCTGAGTTGGCATATCGCTAGCATCGGTTCCACTTCTTGAGGGCGGCTAAGACGAGAATGGAATTGAGCCGAGTATGTGGCATCATGTATATCGGGAATGATACAACCGATTGCATTTGTTAGACACTTGAGGGTGGCTCTCTCGCTGTATGGTTTTACTAGGAACAACCAATAGGTGTTAAACTTTGAATACCTGCAATTAACCTTCCATTCTTTTCTAGCTCCTGATAACATGATTGCTCCAATGTTTTAGCCGATAGAAATTTACCTAATGTACATTGCGAAATCATATTAGATAAATAGAGAGTGTTGTTAATTAATTCAATCAAATTACTTGTGGATAATTTGCATTTAGAAACTTCTCTCTCTGCTTTCATCAATTGGGACTGCCATTCCAAGAATAGGATTTCTTTATGTGATTCTAGGATTTTGGGCAAATTTGTTGCATGTCCCTCACTGGTGTCTTGTCAAGTAAGAAAATCTGTTAAGGTCTCATCGGCCTGCTCTAAGTCCTGTCTAGCATCGACTGATTTATCAATTATTGATGTTGTGATATCACAAAGGGGCTCAACCTGAGAAATATTATGACACCATAGTCTTATTTGTGTTACCAGTGCCTTATTAATCTATAGCGCTTCTATTCTGAAATCGGCAGGCTGCGGAAGACTCTTGAACTTCTCTATTTGCAATGATAGTTGAGCAATTTTCTCATCTTTTGTTTTCACCATTAGTTCATTCATCGTCTTCAATTTTTCCAACGCTTCTGATAATTCTTTCTGCCTTTGAATCGCGCTTGAATCTACCCTCTATTTTTCTTCAAGTAGCTACTTATTCAGTTGATTATTTAACTGTTGTTGTGTTGAGAATTGTTGTTCTAATTGTTCAACTTTCTGTTGTGCCTCCGACAGTTGTGTTTGTAACAAAATAATTGTCTGGTCTTTTTCTTTTAGCAAATTACTCACTTCCGATGCCTTGTCCATGGTGGCCGCCGAATAGGCTCCTGCATACTGGGACAGCTTTTTTAGGTCATCGAAAGGATCGAACTCCTCTTTCCAAACTACGTTGGTTGTCTCTATTTGTTCTAGGAACAGGGAAGGTTGATCAATCATTCTCCTTTTCTGATGTCGCTTTACTACGGCCCTGTTTTTTGGGCTGTAAAAGACATCCAATGGAGGTACATCCTCCACCTGCAAAATGATTTGATCCGAAGGATCTTTCGGAATTATTTCTAAGTCTGTACTATGGGGTAGGCCGTTGGTTCCTTCACTTGGAACCTCTTTTGACGTTGTATCCTGTGTATATATTGCTTTGGGTGTATCGACATCTTTTGAGCTTTCCAGATTGCTTATGATGGAGTCGAATTGTTGCCATTCTTGGAGCAATTTCAGATCAATATAGGTATCCACATTCACATCCTTGCTGCCCTTATCCTACTCTTTTTTCTGTTCCTCCTCATGTATTTTCTCTTGCTTTTTCCTTCGCGCTTCCTCCTGTTCTTTTCTCTGTACTTCCTCTTGCTCTTTTCTCTGGACTTCCTCAATAATTTTTTATGTAGCAGGAGGTTCGTCGGTGAGTCGTTGTTCAGGCTCGCTTGATTGTGTCATCGAGGCAATAGCTAGTAAATCTAGAGGCAGAGTTTGCAACCTCTGCTCTCTGAGTTTGTTGAATTCCACTAACCCTTCGTCATGATATCTCATTTTAGCTAGTGTTTGAACCTAAAATAATGACTCTGCCGAGGAAAATAGGTCATCAAACTCGTCTTCTTTATGTTCAAACTTTGTGAGTTTTGCCTGTTCAAGTACATTATAGACAATTTTCCTTGGGTCAAATCGTCTATTAGGAAGAGTGGCGAGATTCAGTATATTTATCTTTTCTGCTTCCTTCTCTGCATGCTTATAGTCATGCAGAGTGTAAACACCACACCTTAGAGGAAAAGGAGGCCAGACTTGCTTCTTTGAATTCCTCAGAGTCTTGGTTGCTCCTACGGATGTAATCTGATATGCTATTTCTCTAGCCAATAACTTGTCGGGTATGTACAAGGAAAGGACATGAGGCCTGGCAAGGCTGCCAAAAACTTTTATATATGTAAATTTATCCTCTCTGAACCAGTTTCCTAGGGTGGTTAAGTCAATCTCTTCTTGTGAGGAAATCTTCGAAGCATGTTTGTCAAAAATGGCATAGTAGATGGGAAACATAAAACCATTACAAACTTGATACAGGTGGTCTTTATAATGGGCTTTCCACAACTTCTGGTGATAGATATGAATCGACATGGGGTCTTGTGGAGTCGATCTCCACCCCAGCACAGGAAATTCAGAGTTAAAACAAAGATTATCTAAGATGTAGGCACTATAATAAAATGGAGGAATAGACTTATCGGTAATGTGAGTTTTATTTCTGAACTCAATAATAGCAGTGGCTAACTTATCAGATAATATATTTCCCCAATCCATTATCTCGTTATTGACTGTTGCTTCCATTAAAGGAACCATCTCTATTGAGAATTTTGAGGAATCATGCAATCCCCAAATCCTACACATCATCGCCCCAGCGTAACAATAAGGAGAACATAATGAATCGACAGAGTACTTACCCGAGGACTCATGCTTGTGTCTTGCGGGGTTCTGTCTCCATTCCCATATAGGTGCTGATTCAGTTTCATTTTCATCTTTGAACTTCTCCAGAAATGCTTTTTTATACTTTTTTTTTGGTTCAAGCAAATGGTACATTTGTCTCAAATCATTAGGTTGAAACGAACCGAATACTCTCCCATCAATTGTGCAGAATTTTCTATTCGTAATAGGGATTTCCTCAACTACCCACCTCACTACATCTGTATGCGAAAGAATTTTCTCTCGAGCCGCTATTCGGTGTAAGTAGGAATCGGCTAAATCCTTTAGGGTAGCCTCTAACTTTCAGTTTGAACCTGTTGTAGCTTGTACTGATATTGTTTTAGGCTCTTCAGCTTCAACTAGATTATAGATGCTTTGCCAGCTAGTATTGCCGAGGCCAAGACAGGAAGTGTCTGAAATCAATCCTTTTTTACTTGGTCCTGGATCGGTGGTAGATTGTCTTGTCACTACGGGAGCTGAAGCTGCTCCAAATATTTTGGATTTCTTCCCCATTTGGCCTAAATTTGTTGCTTCGGAGGAGCTCTGCGCAGGAGATAAAATGAACGTAATGCAGAGAATAGGTGTTGCGAACCAAGTATGAAATATTTATATCAATCAATGAATAATGAAGGATTAAAATAATACTGCTGCGGATACAATCTCTGAAGAGATTTTGGCATAACTGCTCCATTAATTGGCCATTTAATCCTATCAATCATTTAAATGTTCATCATGTCGTTTATTCGCCGAATAATTCATTTAAGCGTGGCTTTGATTTTTTGGTGGTTAATCACAAGTGAATCGCTATCGGGAATAGAAAGGCTTTTAATAATAATTTAACATAATATACTCAAGCCTTTTCAACCTTTTTTGAAATTTGCACTTAGCTTTATCGTGATCGGAAATCGGAGAAATGCTTGAGTAGTTACATTTGTGTCATTGCAAAATCCCCGATCGCCGATAGCGATAAAGCTAATTCGCATCGGGAGTTTTTAGAAGGGTGATTTTTGTTGTGTGTATGCTATATTCCCCGATCGCCGATAGCGATATGGCATCGGAGCAAAGAGAGAGGGCCTTTTGTTACACTCGCTTACCTTTACCGATATCCGATAGTTATTCACTTGTCGGATCGGGGCAAACCAATGGGTCTTTTTGTTATGCATCATTTGTTATTGTGATATGCGATCTTGTGATCGCTTTATCGCAATAATAAAGAATTATTCATTTATTTTATAAGACCAATTTATGTTCATTCAAAGGTTTATAATGTATTGTTTCTTTCGAACCTTTTGAGGAATGATGAGTTGATACCAATTTTATTCATAAATCTAAAAGGGACCCAATTCATATTATAGTTGAAGGTAAAATTTTATGAAATGGGGGGTTGTTGTACAGCACAACACATAGTAAGTGAGATTAATCTCCCCAAGTGTTGTTTTCAATGTAATATATCAATTAAATGACCAAATGTTGGACACCTAATCCGCTAAGGGTTGGTGTGGAATACGAAAATTCATCAGAGTCCAAGGAACCACTTGGTATATGAAGACCCAAGGTCACAAGGAAATGAATAAATATGTAAATCTTTGTGAAAAAATGCAATGTCACATTTATCTTCCATATATATCCATTACTTTGTGTTGTTTAACATGGTATCAGAGCGGGTAATTTGAGCCACTAGTTTTATGACAAATTATGCCATCAGTCTTGCAGTTTTTAATCTCTTTTAAGTTAACTTTGAGCTAAATTATTTTACCACGCTCCCGAAATAGCAAAAAGTGGGCATTCTCCATCATACTCGGGCCTATCATCTATCTTTGCACCTCATTATATCTTCTCAACGAGCGGAGACTATTATTTCCAAAATTTTGAATTTCATCTCTAGAAACCTATGCAATTACATGAAAACAGCGGACCAGTTGACTGCTCAGACCTATCCCTACAATGCTCTAACGTTCACCTCTCAAACTTCATCATGCGTAGTTTTCTTCCTAGCCCATTTGTTCTAAGTAAAGTAGGAATCTAGTTGGTTCCTCTCCCTCTTCACCAGTCACACATACGTACTCTAGCAGCAACATCTTACGTACTTTTCACCTGTACCCGTTGCTTGATTTCTATTTCGGTAGCAGCATTATTTTCTTGATTATATTTCCACTGCATTCTCACTGTAAGATTCGATCCTAAAGGTGGTCTTCCAATGAAAAGAACACACCCAAATGACTGTATTGTTTTCCCTCTCTGAATTCGAGAGAAATATGCCTTAATTTGATGTTCTAGAATAGACACTATTATAGACTTGGTGGATCTCTTGTAATCGTATCAATTTCCTTGATTGTTCGAAGACTTGGAGTAATCTCGTGTCAGCATTGTATTGAGCTATCATTATTTTCTTAGACAAATCCAGACAGAATAAAAGTTATGAACTGATAGTTCAAATCGCAGGATACGAGAGAGCCTGAGGTCTTGACCTAAGGCATTTAACTAGTATGCTACTTAAGTTTGTCTGTTGCATTGATGATGGTCGTGGCTTGCTGCATGCTCTGCGAAGACCATATGTTCATATGGTATGCGTTGAGTTTCGTTGACTGTGTGTAGTATTGCATTGATGGTGCATTGAAAAGTTCTTGCAAATGTTATGATGTTGTGTGGTGTATTATGGTACGCAACTATGATATGTATTATGGCCTTAAATGGTTGATTGAATAAAATAGAAAGGGTGGTATGGTATAATAACGGTGGATTCATATGAGTTATAAAAAGAAAAACTTTGTGTTGGAATTGAATTATAATACCATAGGAGTGTATGGTATATAATATATATGAATGGTATATATGGTATGAAGTTTGGTATAATATGGAAAGAGAGTATGGTTATATAAGTGATATATGGTATATGCATTAAGCTCATTATTTTAACACCATATGTTATATGGTATAAAATTAAAGCATGAGTTTGAAGATCATATATCGTTCATATATATATGATAATTTATATACATGGTGTGGTTTTTATTTAAATTATTGAAATAGATTACAACATCGATTTGAAGACAATGTCATATTGTTGTATGATTTCTCCTTTGATCTATAATTTGGTGCAGATGAGAATTAGAGCAACTTCTAATTTTTTGGAAATAAGTTAAATAGGTGCATTTTCAATTAAACCTGACACTCCTCATTTACATGGTTTGATTTGCTAACAAAATGGGCAGAATTTATGGAATATTAGAGTTACTTAATACTCTAATACATTTTAGTGTTGATAATACAATTATCACTGACAAAGCCATTCTCAAAGACATTTAAAATTGTTTGCAAAATGCACAAGAGAAGATTGAGAGTTTGCAACTCGAATCAAAACTACAGCGAGATGAGCTTTAGCATAAAATACATCATTTTAAACTTGTTTTTGTTCATAACAATCTCCATTTTTAGTCTGAAATTGACTCTCATTAGCAACCATAAATTGTTCAAATCATTGAGCCCATTTCAGGAGCAGATGTGCACAAAGATTCAAAAATTTAGCCCACACTTCCCAAGCCCATCATCAGACCTTGGGAAGAGCTTGTCAGCAACAAGCAAAGAACAGGTATTGGATATGTAAAGGAGGTGTCCTTTTATAGTCCAGACTATTCCAAGCCCATTCAATTTCAAAGTGTTGGGTTTCTTCATGGACGTTCATCTTCACTTGTTTCATATCTTGCTTTTCCAAAGCAACCATAGATTGTCAAATGCCAACATTGTGATAGAGCTGGTAATGTGAAAGATTAGCGTTTTGATCTTAACCCACGCAATCATTGTCATAAAACTACTCATCATTCCAACAGATGCTTCAAAAACAAGTCTCCTTCAAGAACAAAGATTCACCTTAGATGGATCTCTTCCTGGAAATGAGCTTCAATAGCCAAGAATATATTTCATTCATACCATAGGGATTTTTCTCAAATATTGAAAAGTCTTGCAGTTGAGATATTTTCATCTTCTCACCTTGTATCTAATAGGGGGGAATTGATGGTCATCTACAAGTTTCAAAGATAAATCAAGCAAGCCTAAGACACAACCTGAACCTGTTGCCTAAGCCTAGAGCTATATTTAGTCATATCCATATTCAAAGTTGTATCCAAAGATAGAGAATCCCATGAGAATGTCTTTGGTTGGTGGCCTTCCTTAAACCACCACAGGTTGAGACCTCACTTTCTAGGTTGAGGTTCTCCTTTTTTCAGCAGTTCGATACCTCCCTTTTCTAGGTGGATGGTCTCCCTTTTCAAATCATTAAGGAGAAATTCCTCTAGTAGAAGACTTAAGCTTCTTGCTAGATTTGGGAGAGTTCCAGGAATCGCACTAAGTGTTCCATGGTTAGACCCAAAGGTCTCCCTTTTCAAAAAAAAAAAAAAAATGGGAGCACTTCCTTTTGCAGAAGACTTCAACTTCTAGCTAGATTTGGAAGAGTTACAGGAACTGCACTAAGTGCTCCAATGTTGGTGGTCACCCTTAAACCACCGTCGGTTGGGACCTCGAGTTATCCCACCTTATACGTTCATTTGAGAGAGCACATTCAGCCTATTATTGTCATAAATTATTGTATTTTTGTATTATATCTCTCTTCTTGGGCTAGTATATGCCCCTTCGGATTAAGAGGGGGAATGTCAAACACCTAATCCACTAAGGGTTGGTGTGGCATGTGAACAGTCACCAGAGTCCAAGATACCACTTGGTATATGAATAACAAGGGTCACAAGGAAATGTATAAATATGTAAATCTTTGTGAATAAATGCAATGTCACATTTATCTTTCATATATGTCCATTACTTTTTGTTGTTTAACAAGAGGCTTTTGTAAAGATGGTTTCAAGGTCTTCTACAGGGATATCAATATAATTGAAGGTATGTGGAAGATCAAATATATACACAAATTATATCTAATGTAATAATACTTACCACGTAATCACAAAGGTTGACAAGGGTGATTGAACAAGTGACTCCACATGTACTCCCTATGTATGCTCCCCAGCCATGGTTTCACCCATTGTACAACAAATCTTTGTGTTTAAAGATGCTAGAATGCATATCTAGCTATAAATAAATAAATATATAAAATTTAGGCATGTGTTGGCACAAAAAATAGATTTGATACCACTTATAGTGTATTTAATCAACGGGAACAATAAATTATAAGCAATATATGAAAAAATATAAATTATAAAACATGAAATAAGAGAGACAATGATATAGGTTATATAGAATAGAAATGCTTGTATTGATAATTCAAGAAAGAGAGCAATGTTCATGGATCTATTCAAGGGTCAACCTTCAATTGAGAAAAGCTCCAATACAATAATGAAGCTTAGCAAAACATTACATAGTATTCTAGCTCTATAAATATTTTATCACTAAAAAAAAAACCTAACTACTTGTGGTCCCATCACTACTGAGTGTCAATTAACTAATGGGCCTTATTTAATAAAGACAACCCTTTTACATTTAAGTGATTCCCCACTAACCACCTAATGGAGCTTATTCAAATAAAATGGCCTCATACATTAATTGACTAACTACTAAGTTCCTCAAAGTAGGAAGGTTGGGGTAGGGCCCTAACATCATCCTTTGCCTTTCCTTCCTTACTTCTACCCTAACATTTCATACATTCACTTGTCTCACTAGGGGCTTCCTTCACTTACCCCTAGGGTAGATGGTGGGGATAATGAACCTTCTCCATAATTCACTCTAGACTTAGCCAACTTTACCTTCATTCACTTCCTTCACATTATATTCCTTTCACTTGCCCCTAGGCTAGATGTTGGGGATAATCAACCTTCTCCATACTTCACTCTAGATTTTTCCATCTTTACCTTCATTCACTCCCTTTAAATTCTAGTCTTTTCACTTTACCCTTTGAACGGAGGGAAATTGCATTCCCTATTTTATCATCATATACTTATCTCCACCCTGCATTTCACATTCATAAGACTAGATGATGATGCGAACAAATAGCATGCCACATGGTGACTAAGACAAGGTAAACCCAACATGTGGCATGAAAAGGCTTACAAGAGTCTACAAAATGACAATTGAGCATAAATGGGAGAAAAAGGTGTTGAAATACAAGCACGTTGTGACATGGCCAAGACACTTGGTGAAAAAATCAACCAAGACTAACATATGGCTAAGGGCATGTGCATAGAGTCTTTTACTTGTGTACATTACAGAGGCGACATGCTCAAGGTTATAAACCAAAAGTGCTTCAACACACTGTGCATTTAGCATAAGTATTTTCCCACTATGTCTAATGGTCAAGACAACTTTTCAAGGAAGTTTATTGATATTTGAGCATCAACTTCCAAAACCCATAAATTTGGCCACAACTGTCCAAATTGGGAAAACAAGGACTCATTGGAAATTTATTGGAACCTAGAATATAGTGGAAAAGGGTTCATGAGATAAAAATCTCAACTCGACGTGCATTTTGTCATAAAAACATACATTGTTGAATCATTTTGTCTTATGCCAATAATCTAAATTGTAATGAAAAGTAGGGCTTTAAGAATGGTATGTGATGTTTCATGATTATCATGAAGCATGGTGGCAAGAGACCTTTGTCTTCCAATTGTGTCAATGAGAAATGGAACAATCTATGTTTTATGGGAGAGTAAGAAGGAATCAAGGAACAAACAAAGCAAACATACCCCACTACATTTTAGTCATCTTTTCAATATGAAAAAGTTGTTCAAATCATGCCTCATGGAATTTTTCCCCTCAAGATCAGTCAAAATGTGTGAGCTATCAAATTGAGGGAGGAATATTGATGATAAATAAATGAATCAAAATTGTTTCAAAACAAATAAGCACCCTACCCATCTCACAAGAGGGAGCTTCCTTAAAAAAAAAAAAAAAGGCAAAACCAAGAAAAGGAAAGCATTAACAAAAAATGAAACACGATATTTTCACCTATGCATATCAATAAAAAGGGAGTATGGATTTGAGTTTCATGGTCATATACCCAATGAGTTATATAACATTGTATTTTCCACCCAAGATTTTCTTCCATTTTTTGTTAATCTTGTTTTGTTCCCATCATCTTATTCTCCCTTCATCTCTATCAATTGTAACCATACATTATGGAGATCCCTCAAATACACTGAAAGCATTTTGTAGCTCTACTCCCTTAATAGCATGTTTCTAAGATCCTTTAATACTATGAATTGAGTACATTTCATGGCTCTACTTATTTGTCAATTTATATATTTATTTCATAGCCATATTGTAGGTTATTGGAGTTTATTTTTTTCAAGAATCAAGGCTACCATCCTAATCATTCATAACATGAAGACTCTACCATATTGAGCTTCATAAATAGTTATTGTGTTTTGTGTTATCTTCTTAAACTATTGAATTGTTCTTTCATATGCCTCACATTTTCATTTCATAAATTTATGATCATATGACACTACCACCATCTATGATTATAAGTCTTTGATGTCTTTCATTTTATATGATGTGTGTCTCTTGGATTAGGAGAAAGTTATCAAATGACTAAAGGTTTAGTTTGGTTGTGCTCTTGATTCATCTTCTTCATGTGCTTCTTTTCGAAATTTTTATTTTGAAGCTTAGTGACACTATCATTAAGATATATTTAAAATAGTTGAGGGACACCCACTTTAGCTTAAGGATTATTTTTTGTAGATCTACAGTGGCAAGGTATAGAACCACTAGTGGGTTCCTTGGAAATATATCCTCTCCAAGGGAATGTTTCAAAGAATTACCCTAAAAGGTCAATTACATAAGTTAAAGGGAAATTTATAAAAGAGTTGGAAGACCTATAAATTGTAAAGACTATAAAACCCATAGAAGGCAAGTTGTAAACAATTGAACACCTTCAAGGGGAAAGTTGTAGAATACATAAAAATCAACAAGTGTGAATCATGTGCAATCCTAAAGGGTTAAATTACAACAATGTGCAAAATGTACACCTACGTTGTATGCTCCTCTGAGCTAGATAGTGAAGTACAAAAATGAAAGTAATCATTTTTTTACCACATTCCATCATACCTAAAATTTTAGGAATGAAATCATATTCATATATACCTATAATTATTAATGAGATGATTATTCATTCAACTCCTAATAATGTTATAAAGTCGATATTTTCTAAATTCTTAATATATATATTTTCTCTATGGCTATTTTTGGGGTGATATTTGAAATATAAGGAACAATGTGACAAGGGACAACACAAAAAGTTTAGCCGAAAATTACAATAGAAAACAAGGAGGCCTACAAATTAGGCCTAGTATAATTAAGAGTATGTTCCATATTGGCTCCTTCTTAGCATGCCTTTTATAAGCTAGATCATTTCGACATTTTAAGAGATCTTCTAGGATTAATGCCCAATTCATCGAATGTTTTACCTTTGTTGAACACTTAACCTATTCAACTCATTGCAATCATGGTTATTATGGTTGAGTAGTGCTCATATCAAACTCACCAATGAAACATTTTCATACTAATATTATTTTTTTTACTCTTGGTTAGAATTTTATTTTTTTTGTTGTTACTTCATGTGCAAATTCAATTTGATCAATTAATTTCCTTTCAAATGGGGTATTATTTTAGTTTCCATGATAGATATTGATGTATATCAATGACATATTGTATAATCCATGTTTCATTGTAGTTTGATATGTAATTATGGCTAATGATAAAGGAAATGATTATTAAAGTAAATATCAAAATAATAATGGTCAATTTGACATTAGGCATTGACAATAAAGTCATTTTGAGTTTAGGTTATATTGACAGGCCAAATTTTATCGCCAACAGTTAGGGGATCTCCCTATTGAAAAATCCTAACAAGACTCTACATTGTTTTAGGATAGGAGTCCCATATGGTATGTAGGCTCGACAACCACCATGTTGTTTATGATTCATTTTGGACAGAATGAACAAGCATTAGAAAACAAATAAAGCTTTTGATAAGTACAAGTTAAAGCAGTTTTATGGAAACTTTACATATGAGATGTTATAGACATAGCAACAACCAAATAACATGGCATGAATCTTAAAGAAGCATGTTAGAAAAAATCAATTAAAATGCATCTATAAAGAGAAATATTTGTTTATCAAATATGAATTAGTTCCTAATCGACAAAAAACATGAAAGCATTAAAAACCATACAATCCCAAATATAATATGTGCTTAAATCAACAAAGTAGTTTGTTAACCAAACACATGATAACATAAACATATACCATCGAACCACCAAGAGAGGAGCCTCGCGATGCTCAACAATAAATGCACATAATTGTTTGCTCGGGCTCAAATAGCTTCTTAAAATTATGCTAAAATATGCATAACACCATCATATGAAATTCCCATCAAATCCATTAGTGGAGACACAAAGCTGCCACTTGAATCCTCAAAAATATCTATAAGCTCTCAAAACAATATGCACAAATCAATTCAAAAATAGAAGTCCTTTACATCTAGCCATGAGGGTATATTTATAGAAAGTAGGGTGACTCTTCACCTACCATGACCTTTCACCTACCCTCATGATTCTTCAACTTTCAAATGACTATTCATATTTCATATGAATCTCTAATCTAAATATTTTACTTTAATAAAATACAAACTACACCAAAATTAGGGAAACAAAACATCCTCATTCAGCTATCCTGGTGATAGAAATATCTGGAGCCTCCACCTATAGATCTCTGACCAAATACATTTTCCAAAATTTGTATTAACCAATAATCATCAGGATCTTATGTAGTAGTTCATCTCCATACCTTGTGAGGCATTCTAAATCATTTGATATTAAAGTTGGATTTTTAGCTTGCACTCGATTCAATAGCATTGTGAGTTTTATGTGCAGCATCACGGGCTCAACAACATGCTACGTAATCACCTCTTTGGTAGCCTCCAATTTGTCTCTTGTAGCAGTGTTACACAGTATTTTGTCACCGTCCCTGTTACCCCTTCTCCGGCACATTGGAGGACCTATTCCGAGACATGTGAGAAGTGACATAACCTAAAAACACCTACATTGTATCCCCTTGAGTATGTACTTCATATGCCCTGAAGACACCTTCTGCAAAATACCCATAAATATTGCCCTTTTTCCATTGGCGTTGTTCCACAGTGTATCACTCGCGCCAATGGGGGAAATCCTCCGAAGAGAGCGCACCAGTTGGCGCTCTGTATCAGAGTCGCACTAGCACCAACCCAGTTGGGTAAAGTTTTTAACAAACAAACTTCCGAAGGTTTCTTCCTAACCTATTCATGAACTGATTCCAGTTTGAGTTAGTTCAGTTGGGCTTCGAATCTCCCAAGGAGGGAAGTAGTTCTCCACTTCTCATGGAAGCTTCCTAACTATAAGGACAATCCCATGAATCTTGTGGATGATCTTATCTCCTCCTCCTATCTCTATATAAGCTTGTCCCTTTTCCTTTGACAAGCTAGTTAGTAATTCTACTCTCCAAGCTCTAAATTCTAAGTCCCAAAGTCTGAGAATTGCTAAGCTCATGCTACAAGAGGCCTTGTTCATCCCCATAAGGCTACATCTTTGAGGAGGAGATCCATGTCCAAGTAACCAAGGAGAGAGAGGCTTGTTCCCCATCCCTTACAAGCTTTGCAAGGCATGTGTTGCTGATCACCCAGCCAAAAAAGGATTTGACGTCAGAACTTGGTTGTATTCTCTTTTGTTTATCAATAATAATAGACGACTATCATTATGGTTCCATTCATATTGTCTTTATAATGATGTTTGAGTTGTATCCTTTCTAACTGATACATAGTTGCATTTCTTGGATTTTACGCTTGTATTTGTCTTGTTCTTTGTATGTGCAGGTGTCTGTTCATGAGGATCGTGAGGATTGTGACCAGATGAAGCTAAATAACGGGAGCGATGACTCTTCTACGAATACTAGCGTTGGATTCGAGGTAGGCCCTCATCATCGGTCTTTTCTTTGCAATTAGGAACCTACGTGTTAGCGTTGTTTGATTGTTGCTAGACCCCATTTAAGCTAGTGGGATCGCCTCTGTCTGCAGAGGGGATTTACCTGTACAACAATTTGGCGACTCCGCTGGGGAGTTGGCTTTTGCCTTGTTTGTTTATCTTGTCTTGTTGTTTGATTTGTAAACTTTAGACGGAGCCTAAAGTCTGGCCAAATAGCCTTCGAAACGCTATTGCTTTGCATTAGCGAAGTAGATCAATGCTACTTCAGTCCATCTCCGGTTTGGTTTACAAATTGAATGGCTTGGAACTTGCCTGGTTTCTTGGCTATTTCCTTGGTTTCTCCTGCCTATTTAGCTTTCTGGGTTGAATGCCTGTGTTGCTTTTTGCCTCTTAGTGTGCTTAGGTATTGCTAGTTTGACCTTGGCTCTTTTGTTTTTATTTTTCCATAGAAAACTCGGCTAGCACTAGTTTATACCATGACAGTCGTGCCAGTTGGCGCAAGTTTCACATTTACAACCTGCGCCAATTCCTGAAAGGTGCTTGTTGCAGCCTGACAGTCGCGCCAGGCCTGTAAACTTTTGAAGTTTGCTTGGTTGTGAAATTTTTGAGCTTGGGTTTTTTTCTAAGTAATCTTTCCAGACTACTTAAGTGTGTTGGAGTGTGATTTGACTAGCTTTGATCGTTACCCTTTGGGTGTTTACTTTTTTCTATCGATTTCGCATTCCTAGCCCTAGGGCATCTAGTGGCCTTGTGAATCGAGCCTTCCTCAGGTGTTTTGATCTTTTCGTGGTCCAGTCGACTCTTTTGCTTGCTCCCTTACACTTGTTTGGTAGATGTGGATCTTTTGTAGCATTATTTGGGTGACTTTCTTTGTCTTCACTTGAATTCCGCTTCATCTCACTTTGAGCCTAGATCACACGGCTCATTGTTGTCTTTCGAATATTTTTGGTTCTTTGGATGTTTGATTTGTGATTTGAGGAACTGAACGTGCTTGTATTGGATAGAATCTGCTTGTGTTATTTCTCAAAGTTGTTAGTGCATTTTGCCATCATCAAAAAGGAAAAATCTCTTTTGCTTTGAATTGGTTAATGAAAATTAGAACTTTTCATTTCAATTAGCCATTTAATGATCTTAAAGAAAAGTTTATTGATTTGCATTAGCTGCATTAGGGAAGCTCTTTTGTTGGTTTTGTGATCGTTTCATTTGTATGAATGCTCTTCAACTCTCTTGTAATTATCATTCATCGAATGAAATGAAATTTTTTGGCATATAGATTGCATTTAGGGATTTTGAGAGATTACATACGGTAGGACCTGAAAACCGAAACTTAACACAAGATCAACTTTAAAATAAATCGAATGAACCTAAAAACGCATTGGAACATAACGCTCACATTCTAGAGGTCTAGGCTAGAGACATGCTCCGGCGTCGTTAAACCTAGTCACTTTTGTTTTCACTTAAGGTTGGGTGATTCCTACTTGTGTGACTCAACTGTGGTCTATTACGGACTTGTGCTCCCACGTATCGTCGAGTATATATGGGGAGACTCCACTAGGTTATCATCCTTGATCCATAGGAAGCCGTGTCTGCCGCCTTACAGCCCGTAATGCACCGAACACAGCATTCGGGAAGATTGACTGCCGTACGGAAAGTCCTTGGCTTTCATATGATCGCTAAGGTGTATATGCAGTTTTACAAATTGTCTGGTAAACCCCTTGCCTAGTTTCTCTAGAGCAGTGACTTTTTGATCCTTTTCGGACTCCTTAAAAGAAAAGGATCTATTGAGCACTTGTCACTTCAGGCTCGCTAAATATTTGAAGGCGACTAGAGTCATATTTTGTCCTTTTATCAACTCTTAAAACATGAAAAGGTCAAGTTGTGTCCTAATGTTTTAAAATTTATTCGACCATGATTACATTTACCTTGTTAGATCTTGTTTGCGCTAGTTTTGAGTAGGGTCTTTTATCGTTAGTTTGTCTAGGATTTTTGTTTGATTCGAGCATCCTGGCGGATCCATCAATCCCGTCTCCCATCTCGAGTGACCAAGGCTCTCCTTCTTCTACTGCTCCTGAGACACCGGTTTGTGGTGACGCTTTCCCTGTTATTCCAAGTGTCCAACCGTTGAACTCTCGTGCTCCAGAGGACGAGCTTTACAACTTGTTTTGGAACCCTGTTTGGGAGCCTTCTAAAGAGGATTTTCCCTCTACTCCTGTTGGTGTTTCATCCCCGATGGCTTCTTCCGACATGGAAGACACATCTCCTGTATCGAGTGGAACGCCCGTTATGTCGAGTATTGAGACTCCCATCCTGGCCACATCCCCGGTTATCTCTACGCCCTACATTGTTACACCTCTCGGTATCACAGTGTCGGCGCACTATAGATCTCTAAGGGATGCTATGGGCTCTGCGAGTTCCTCTTCTATGTGGGATAATAACATTGTTCCCACTACGGGACCTTTTGTTTCCCAGGTTCACCATACTGCTGTCACATCTGTTCCAACCAATCCGACCGTTTGTGTCGCGTCATCGACTCCAGTTGCTAGTGTCGTTACGGCATCTTCCATCGTAACTACTGTTGCCGGCCCATCCCGAGGCCCGGTACATAGTGGTCAATCAGCACATGCTGCTAGAATTGTTCATCCTGCAAGCGGTGCCCAACCTTCTCCTGATCCCATTTCAGCAGGGGGGGCATATTCTCAGTACTTGCATGCTGTCCAAAATCCGGGCGGGCAAGGCCCTTATTATGATAATGTCAATCATTATTTGTATACCTCCTTGCCGGCTGAACCCACTGTTGAGGGTACAGTTCCGTTGAATGTGGCTTGGGGTACTACCGGTTATGGTGGTGGCCAATTCTGTCCGGGTCAAGGGCAGCCATCTCAGGGACCATCATACCAAGGTCAACCATCCTACACACAGCCTAATTATGGGCAGCAGTATTATGGCCAGACCTATCCAGGGCAACCTGGAGGACCACAAGGACAACCCTATCAGGGACAACCTTCGGCCTCTGTTGGTCCGTCTTATACATATCTTGGGCAATCTTCTGGAAACCCGGGACAACCTTACGCGCAGCAAGGACAACCCGGAAACCAGCAAGGTTATCCTTCTGGGCAACCCTCTGGAAACCCGGGACAACCTTACACATAGCAAGGACAACCCGGAAACCAACTAGGTTACCCTTCTGGGCAAGGTGGCCAGCCTTACACACAGCAAGGCCAGCCCACTGCTCAGCCTAATCAACCATCTGGCCTACAAGGACAACCAAACGCCCAGCAAGTTCAACCTTCTGGGCAAGTAGGTCTGTCTTAGATCCAACCAGGACAACCTTCCGGCCAGATGGCCCAACCTCAGTCTTCGCAAGGATATCTCTCTGGGGAGGATCAACCGGGCATGCAGATGGTTCCTTCTTCTCAAGCTCAACCCAGTTACCAACCCCAGAATCAAATTGGTCTCCAGCCACAAGGTGGGTACCAATCCCAACCTTCTTATCAGATGCCGCCTGGTTCCCAGGCTCAATATGGAGCCCAGCAACCATATGGATACCAGCAACCCCAGGGGCCAAATCAATTCGCCCCGTATCAAAATTACCAACAGCCGCAGGTCACCCCCTATCAAAATTATCAGCAACCCAACGTTGCTCCTGCAGGACAGTATAGTAACCAATGGGGCACTGGGGGGCAGAACCAGAATCAATCATCTGGTTACGGATATAACCCTTATGGACAAAATTCCTATGGACAAGCTCCTTTTGGACCTGGTCCGTCCGGACAAGGTCAATGGGGGCAGCCAGCAACTGGATGGAACTCTGGCCCTACCTCATATCCGCAGATGTCCTTCAACCCGCACCTACCATTTCTAGTGACATTGGAACTGCCCGATGTGTCAAAGTTAACAAATGATCCTATTTTGCATAATCCACAATGGCCACTAGTTCCAACTAAGATACCCGGTGACTGTCCCAAATTCGACGGCAAAGCTAGAGAGGATCCTCAAGCCCATGTAATGACTTATCACCTATGGTGTTCTTCTAATTCATGGCTTGATGATTCGATTCGACTTTGCCTGTTCAAAAGGACTCTCACCAGCTCCACTGCTAAATGGTACATTGAATTGACCCGTGCGTCTTTTCAAGATTTTAATTCATTGGCTATGGCATTCCTCACTCATTTTCAGTTACCCATTCGGTACGAGACAGGGACCCATCTCCTTACGTCTCTCAAGCAGGATACCGCTACACACATCTCTGATCATATACATGAATGGAGAAGGCGTCGCCTCCGGCCCGCCTCGGTATTGATCAATGTTTTGGATCAGGATCAACTTCCTTCACCGATTGGTTCACAACTTCCTTTGTAAAACCCTAAGATTGCATGGACATTGCTCTTGGGAGCCTGTTGTGACTGAAGAGCAAGCGATCACGCGGTGCTCGTAACCTTACTTAGTTTACTCTCAGTCAGGTACTTTTGTATGAGTATTTGCCTGATGCCCCGAGACCCGGTACATCAAAGCTCCACCAAAGCCATCTGTTGATGGTAGTTATTGGCTCTGTGATCCATCGTCCAAAAAATCATCCCTCGAACCCATGGGAAGCAAAAAGTCGGATGCTATCTAACGAAAACACTTCTCAGGGTGGTTCAATCTAAAACGCATATAAATACAAATACACTAACCACAACAAAAGATACATCAAAAACGAATGATTCAAATTCTGAAAGTACTCCCGAGGGCTAACACCGTCCAGTCCACCGTAGCGAGTAAGGCCTCGAAAGGAAAAAAAAGGGGAAAGCAAAAATTAAGGTCTGAACAACCTAAATAGGATTTCCTTCCAAACCTGCCATCCGAGGAAGGAGCTTAAGCAAAACCCAAATATCCTTGTTCATCTGTTTGAGGAGGATCACTATACTAAGACTGCCCGCCGGTTCCAAGTTTATCATTTTTAAAAGGTGCTCCTGGGCATTCCCTGCAGGTTCTAAAGAACCTTTCCCCTGCTCAACAGACTCAAATGGTGGCTGATCCATCTTCTTCTCCCTTTGGTTCCCAAGTCTTCATGGCTGGATCCATTCCCGTTCATGTAACGACTCGAACAAAGGAGTATCTGTCTTCCGCCGGGAAGGAGCCCAAGGTTCCCTCAAGCGCTCCTTCGTCCAGTTCTGGTCCGCTCCACATCGAGAGACCAACTACTGAGACGACCATCCGACCCCCTCCCAAAGGAGTACTCAGGAGATCATCTTACAACCCAAATGCTCGTGCTGCCCAGCACTACAGCATTGTTGAGGACTTAGCGCAGGCTCCGTCAGCTATGTTCGCCTTAGAAGTTCTCCAGAGCTGCCCCCTCAGAGGAAGTCCCTGCTATCGGTCATCGGTGGCATCGACCCGGCAGATTCAGATATGATTACCTTTGATCTCGAGAGCCATGTCCCAAGGCTGCCTCATCAAATCACTTTTCTTATACAAGTCATCATCAATTCAAAAACTATCCATCGTACAGTTATTGATGAGGGCGCGTCAACTTGCATCATGTCTATTGCTTGTTGGAAAGTGATCGGGTCTCCAACTCTGAGCTAGTCTCCTATGACACTAGAAGCCTTCGATGGGAGAGAATCTCGTCCCTATGGTATTCTTCAACGCTTGCCGATCACTTTAGAAGGAAAAATTGTTGAAGTAGAAGTTGAGGTCGTTGACGCGAATCTTACTTACAACCTCCTTCTGGGCCGGAGTTGGACGTATGCCATGCGTGTCGTGGCTTCATCCCTCTTCCGTGTCATCTGTTTCCCTCACCAAGGGAAAATTGTCACGGTAGACCAGTTCTCCTTCTTCACTTCCTCTTCTGAAGGGAATGTTCCTTTCGTGGAGCATACCTCCACCCCGTTCGAGAGTGTGGGAGTCGGGCTCTTCAAAGATCCCGCCCTTATGGGTGTTTTCTCACTCCCACCTCCCAACCTCACCTCCATCAGTATGATTTCGGTTCGTTCTGATCCCTGGGTCCTCCCCTCCATCGATCAAATCGAATCATGGGGCGAGGAGATGCCATTGAATCCTGCCGAGCTCAACTACATCGAAATCGTTGTTGTATCAGCTCCTCTTACTGAACCCGCTTCTTTAAGCGGAGCTCTTGACTCATACGACTATTCCCCCTGGCTTGGAGAATGTGCCTCCTCGGATCCATTAAAGGAAATATTTCCTTTTGACGAAGCCATCATAGAGACCATGTCTCTTGAGGAACCTCCGTGGTTCAATCTTCACCACCATTCCTCGTTTCTCCCTACCCTTCGGGAAACGTTGGCTTGTCTCGAGCGGTTTGCTCTGTGTCTCCCTTCACAACCTCTTCAGACGCCTATTCAGATCCATCAAGTATCGTCTGAAGGGAATTTTGGGAACATTACGCAAACCCAACCTGTCGACATCTCTGTCAAACCAAGGATTGTCGCGAACATTTATATAGGAGTCACTTGCACTCCTGAGGAGGTTCAAATCTATATAGCGCTTTTTCGCGAGTTTCATGACATCTTTGCATGGTCTTATGAAGAGATGCCCGGTATTGATCCAAATATTGTAGTGCATGAGATACCTACGTATCCAGGAGCCAAACCCGTTCGTCAGCGTTTACGCCCTGTGCACCCCCGCAAGGCCGCAGCTATCAAAGCGGAAGTTGAAAAACTTCTTAAAGTTGGTTTCATTTACCCTATCCCGCTCACAGATTAGGTCTCTAACATTGTCCCTGTAGATAAAAAACAGGGTACTATTCGTGTCTATGTCGATTATCGTGATATTAACCGAGCCTGCCCGAAAGATAACTACCCCACACCTTTCATTGACCAACTCATTGATGAGTGTGCTGAGAGTGAAATATATTCATTTATGGATGGCTTTTCTGGCTACAACCAGATTAATATCGCGCCCGCTGATCAACACAAGACGGCCTTTATCTGTCCGTGGGGTACTTTCGCTTACAAAAATCTCCCTTTCAGTCTCAAGAATGTCGGCGCCACTTTTCAACGTGCGATGTCTTACGCCTTTCACGATATCCGGCACATCGTACAGCCTTATCTGGATGACCTTCCCGCTCATTCAGCTAAGCGCCCAGACCACCCGTCACATCTCCCCGAGATTTTTCTCTGCTATCGACACTACAATATCCGACTTAACCCGCATAAATGTGTCTTCTGCGTAGAATCTGGCCGACTTCTCGGGTTTATCATCTCCCGAGAGGACATCTGCTTGGATCCCCTTAAAGTCGAAGCCATTTTGAAACTTCCTCCCCCTGCTTCTCTGCGGCAACTGCAGAGTTTGCAGGGTAAAGCAAACTTTTTGTGACGATTTATCCCGAATTATGCCGAAGTGGCAAAAGGTTTCACGCGGTTACTCAAGCGCGACACCCCGTTTCGATGGGATGCCATAGCTAAGGAGTCTTTTGCACATCTTAAAACTCTTCTAGTTTCCTCCCCTTTGTTGCGGCCTCCGAATTATCATCGCGATTATATGTTGTATTTGGCCGCTACTAATACCACCATCGGTATGGTTCTGGTCCAGGATGACGACGATGGCATCGAACATGCTATTTACTACCTTAGCCACAACTTGCTAGATACGGAAACTCGATATGCTTATGTCAAGAAGTTGGCCCTCGCCGTTGTTTGTGTTGTTCAATGATTCTGTCACTACATCTTGTTGCGTACTACGACAGTGATCTCCGATTGCAACCCCATGACTTATATTCTGTCACGCCAGTTGCTGGGGGGAAAATACTCGATATGGATAGTCATCCTCCAAGAGTTTGACTTGGAATTCACTGTTGCCAAGTCTAAAAAATCACTTGTCTTCACCGAGCTGTTGTGTTCTTTGCCAACCCCTGCTGCTTCCTCTCAGTTAGAGGATTCCATTCCAGACGAAACTCTCTTCCTCATCAGCACCCTCGATCCTTGGTACGGGGATATTATTGTCTATTTGCAAACATCCTCCTTCCGTCCCGAAACCTCTAAGGATGCTCGTCGACGGATCTGACATCAAGCCCAACCATATCACATCGTTGGGGACACCCTGTACCGTCTCGATGTTGATTCTGTTCTTCGCCGATGCCTGACCTTCGAAGAAGCAGAGAGAGTTCTGAATGACTGCCACTCTGGTGCTTGTGGTGGTCACATGTCTGGATATGCCACCGCACAGAAAATCCTCCGTGCCGGCTATTTCTGGCCCTCCATTTTTAAGGACTGCATTCTTGCTGTCCGTTCATGTCATGAGTGCCAGATTTACCAACGGAAGATGCGTGCACCCCCTACTCCACTGCACCCCATTGTAACCGTCGACCCCTTTGCCAAATGGGGCATCGATTATGTGACCTGTAACCCTCGCTCGGCCGGGGGGCATGGGTACATCATCGTTGTTGTTGATTATTTCACGAAATGGGCCAAGGCGATGCCTACATTGTCAGAAGATGGTCACACAGTGGCGCAGTTCTTGTTCAATCATGTTATTTCGTGGTTCAGAGTACCCCAAGCCATCATCACTGATCACGGAAAATATTTTCGTAATCACATGATGACCGAGTTAACAACCTAGTTGGGCCTTAGGCATGATAGTTCGACCCCGTACTATCCTCAGGCAAACGGTCAAGTGGAAGTCGTGAACAAGGTTTTGGTCATGATGCTTCAAAGCACTGTTGGCATGCATAAGTCCAATTGGCATCTGATGTTGTTCTCTGCTTTGTGGGCCTACAGTACCTCCGTGAAGGACGCCACCGGTTTCACTCCTTTTCAGTTAGCTTACGGACTAGAGGCGACCCTTCCTATTGAGTGCGAGATTCCTTCATTGAAGATAGCCGTCGAGTTGCTCCCTGATACTACTCCGGTATAAGAGCGTCTTCTTTACTTAGAACGGCTGGATGAGACTCGTCGTCTAGCCTCTCTAGCTATTGAATCTCAGAAGAAGCAAGTGAAAACTCACTTCGATAACATGGTACATGTCTAGATAGGGCTTGTGTTCTCTATACATCTGAGACACATGTCTCTCAAAAATCACCAGTAGGGAATAAAGACCTAGATATCTACTGTGGTGGGTTGTGCTCCCTATAAGTCATAGCCGCTCGTGCCACCCGCTTCAAAAGGCAGTGCATCCTAGGTTCTACTCCCACTGTATGGATCTGAGACGCTATGGGGACCTCCTCTATCCCCTGGTAATCTGGGATCCCTATCAGCAAGCCCTCGAGGTTCTGCATCACGGTCTCCATCGTATCATCTCCCGGAGGAGCCACAGCTAGAGCTCTAATGCCTTGTGCATCCCTCTGCGCCTCCGGGGCCAAGCCAAGGGGTCTCGCCGGTCCCACATCTGCATACCATAGCGTTTGTCATTAGGACATGTACATGAAAAAGAAATTAAAAACATCACAAAAATCAAAAATCAAAAAATGAGATCAAGTGTCTTACCACCGTCATCCCACTGCTCTCCAGCAGGCAGCGGCATGTCTGGATCTCCATGGAAGTCTATGCCAACATATGTCCAGTCCTCCACAAAAATATTCTGCCTCTCCAACCACTCTCGGAAGTATACTCCCCATGCCACTGGTCGACCGCCACCTCCTCGTGGCATGACTTGGCCCCATCGTGTGGCCCTCGTCTCTCAGGGGCCTCTAGGTGGGTCCAAGACCATATCCTGTAGCTGCAATGTCGGTATCCGCTCCAGCATGAGCGGGAGTAAAATCAACCCGTAGCCAAGCTGCTTCGACTCCCCTCGACGGCAGTTGGTCAACTGTCTTTTCATACTGGTTGTTACTATCGCTGCCCAGTTGAATATGGTAGGATTCAAGCATTCGAGGGCCAATCAGAGATGGGCCTTTGAGGCCTCGTGATTGGCCAAAGAGCCCGCTGCCCAAGTCACCATGAAGAGTATATTTCAAAGGACGATGTCCTCCACCATAGGAATTGCTACCTTCCCACTCCGCGACTTGCGTGCCCGTGGGCACACCTAAGCCATCAGCATGTCTAGAGTATCGCCACCAGGTCGTTGCCCCTTAAAAATAGGCATCTCACCTCGACGTGATAACCTGGTCAAAAAATAGATATATGTGCAATCGAACTCGATATCTCGACCTCGTATCACAAATTTCCCATCAGTGGGATTCCAAGCTCTGATTAAGAACTCAAGAAGGTCAAGCTGTGCTCGCAGGCGCAGAGTTAGGAAGAATTTAAGCAACCCGCACGCCTGCATTGCATTTCGGCACCCAGCATCGGCAAAAGCCATTATATCCTTGTTATCATGAGCGTGTTCCTGCCAAACGAATGCCATTATACCCTGCATGGTCAAAAAATTTCATTAGGGCCCTGTTCATAAAATTTCATACGTTCATTTGTCAAAAAAACTTGTTGCGCGGCGTCAGCGCGACTGTTTTTAAAACAGTCGTGCTGATAATGGCGCCCTATGATAATTTTTACCAGGTCAACGCGGAAGCACATCACTCTTCCGCGCTGATCCGGGAGTGGTCAGTGGAACTATTTTTCGATCAGCGCAGACCCGATAGGAAAATCCGCGCTGACCAAGAGCGGAATGAGCTTCAAAAAATCCACCCAAACCACCACTTCCCACCGTTAAAATGCAGTAAAAAGACTTCAAAATGGAGCGTAAGGGAAGATGAACCTACCTGGTACAAACTGCAGGACTGTCGATGCACGTATGGGGTGGAATTTGGCTCGTCAACCTCACAGCTCCAAGTCGCTCTCCAAAACTCCAAATGATAACAATGGTAAAAAAAACTTGGTTTACCCTCCTATTTATGGTAAATTTGAAAATTAAATATTATTTTTCATCCGTATTGGTTTTTATGATGGTTTTTGCCATATGCTTGGTTCCAATATAGTTTTACTATGTTTTTATGCATGTTGTCTATATTATTTCGAACAGATTTACGCGTGCGGTGTTCCTTGTGCAGATTCTTATACTGGTGGAATGTCGACGGTTCTATACGCACTTGGTTCCAAAACGTCGGCTTTAATCTCTTTTTCGACGTGAAATAAGAAACGATAGCCGAGTCTCCCTCTCGACTTGTTAAAAGAAACGAGAGGCGGTCATCTTTAAAGCTCTTTTTTCGACCGTTTAAACCTAAAAAGATCGCCGCATTTTTGTCGTTTCGAATTCGTTAATGGTCACGAAGCGACGTGGTTTTGATCGCTTTTTTACTTTTTCAGGTCAAAGTCACTACTTATGAAAAGTACTCCTCGGTCGTAATGATCGGGCGGTTCTTTTGAGCATAGTTTTATACTTTTTTGGGCTCGAGAGACACAACTTTATGAAAAAGGACACCCCCGGAGTTTCCTTTTCGTTGTCTTTTCAAACTCTCTAAATATGAAAAGACGCCGAGTTTTTCCTTTGTCAGACTCGTTAAAACTTAATGACATCAGGTTTCGTCATGATGACGCCTCTCAAGCATATGCTATCCCCGTCAAGCTTGCCATCAAAAAATAACTGGGGTACTCGCCAGAAATGGTGGGGGAATAAAGGAACCGTAATAATCGTCGTGTCGGCAGTATGTCGCTCTTGAACATGGCACTTGTCTGCATTCGTGTCTGGGTGGGGACATCTCATCTTGTTTCACACTTGCCTCCGTGGTTTGGGTTATCCTATTTGACCATTCATCTGCTCATCGCCTTGTCACCATGACCCCTGATCATTTGATATCAAATACTGCCAAGTCCGCTGTCGTGCCGCCGATATGCTCAAGAGAAGTTGACCTCTGCAGAATACTCGACCTCCCTCTAATATCTCACACAAAACATTTCATCCCTCTCTGTCTCGTGTCGATGATGTGGGAAACATTATGGCCCACCTTCGATCAAGGTCACTTCCTGTCGACTTCA
>APFE030357859.1:0-12189 GCA_000404065.3 Pinus taeda | reverse complement strand
TTTTCCCTACATAACAACAATTTAGCACTAGCAAACCTCTTTGTTGCCTCAGATTTTGTCCAAATTTTTTCTATTTTCTTTTAGTCATGGAAAACCCCACTTTCAGTCATGGATGACTTGGAGACATGGATTAGATACACAAAGTTTTCCTATGGTGAGAAGAAATCAATGTTAAAAAAATTGTATCACCGTGACTTTGCTTTCCATGGTCGTAAATTGGCTTAATACTCATCTCTCACATTTTCAAAAGGGAATGAGAGAGTTTAACTTCAATAGTTGGAATTGTAAGTTATGCTTCCTTCTCTATTACAATATTACTTATGTTTCATATGAATTTGGAATGAACCCAAAATAAAATTATGTATGTTGATACATGCAGAACCTCAAAACGAATCAATTCATTTTCCAATAGATCATTGACAGTATACTGTACAATTAGAGTATTGATTTTGTAGTTTTTAAAAGTGTTGCTAAAGTTCACAATCAAAATCAAATTTGTTAAAGTTCCATGTTATTCTAATTTAATCACTCATAGGCTCCTAACTTTATGTTTTGTGATCTGGACAGTTTGTTCTACATTGTGGTCCAAGTGGGCACATCCAATGTAACCTTACATGTAGCAGTTGACACAAGCGGTGATTTGTTCTGGGTACCTTGTGATTGCCAAGAGTGTGCTCTTACTTTTGCACCTAGCTATGGACTAGTATGTATTGCATTACTTTAATATTGTATTTTATTCATTTAATCAACAATTATGTTAAATTGCAATGGTTGTGAATTCCAAATAGACTATGGTTTCATTCTTCTTATCAACAATGGGCTATTATGCCATCTATTTATTTTTCCCGTGGGCTAATGCTGATCCAAACATTAAATGTAGAAAAAGTAACCCTTTGGAAGATAGTTTTGAGAGTCAAAAATTCATGATGGTTGAAAATTATTTGTAAATTAATATCTAGTTATGTCTTCTTTAACAAGGTCAAAACACAAGGGTTCTGGGTCAACTACTTTCCCACTCAAGGGAGGGAGTTGCTACCTCGGAACCCTCCTTGCTTAAATATAAAATATGTGCATTTACAAGTTTTAAATATTCTTTAATATTATATAAATAGAGAGATATAACTTTTATACACAATAAATTGTTCAATATATTAATTTTTATTTTAAATTATATAAATTAATTAGAGTATCTATTTATTATAAAATGAGTTAAAAAGTAAATAACATTTAATTTTTTAAATATTATTTTTTGAATTAAGGAAAATATTATATATAAATAAAATTTGAAAAATATATTTAATTATAAAATAGTTTTGTGTAGAAATTTACAAGGTAAGTTCCTTATATAGAACACCAAAGGACGCCACTCACAAACAGGTCATGAATCAATACACTGATATTCTTGAATTGGTTAAAACCCTCAAAGAGGGAAATAGTCCATGGCCTGAGCCAACGCAGCCACTTCAGGCAATTTATTAATGTAAAAGAAAGAAAATTTACATAAGCTTCTCTCATGAATGATCCCCTTACAAATGACCCTCCACGCTCTTTAAATAGAGATCATGGACCAATCGGGTGTCAATCCATGGATCAAGTGTCAGTAATACCGAGGAAAGAATGAACCCTCATATCACTTCATGTCTAGAGCATATAGTGACCGTCGAATTGTAAGTTACAAAATTACATAGTAGAGAAACACACACCTAACTCTACACTAGACCAAGTTATACTTAACTATTTCCTATGTGTCGGAATATCCTAACATCCCCTCTTAAGAACAACTTGGGATAGGATTGAAGGATGTACAAATATGACACAATAGGAGAAGAAAGGAGGCATTAGATCCTATCCCCCTTTAGTGACAACTTCTTGAACTCCAACCATAAATCAAAGTTTAGTAAAATCTGCCTTTGTGAGAGCCTTTATGCAGATGTCTACAACTTGATCATCGATTGAACAATATTTCACTTCAAGAACATGGTCATGAATGAGCTTTCTCATGAAGTGCATGTGTAGTTCAATGTGTTTGTTTCGTTGATGTTGGACTGGATCTTTGCATAGTTGAATGGAAATTTGATTATCACACCAAAGTGTAGTCAGATGTTGCTGCTGAAAGCCAAGCTCTGACAGGATCTGACGAAGCCACAAGGCTTCCTTACTAGCTTCTACAGTGCCACGATACTCTACTACCTCTAATAAAGAGAAATGGCACTTTGTTTCTTGCAAGCCCATGTAATAGGTCCAGAACCAAGAGTGAAGACATAACCTATAGTAGACTTTCGATCATGAGGGTCACCAACCCAATTGGAATTAGTGAAACCAACCAATAGAGGAGATGCTTATGCATTGCAATGAATCCCAAACTAAACCGTACCTTGAACATAATGAAGTATTCTTTTAGCATCTTTACAATGACTTTCATGTGGGTTTTTCATAAACTAAGCAATAATGCCAACAACAAAGGAAATGTCATGACGGGTATGGGTCAGATACAAAAGTTTTCCTACAAGCTGATGGTATAAGGTAGAATCAACTTTAGGGGAAGTACAAGTGACTAAACATTTGGCTCCAGACTGAACGGATAAGGGGTTGGCTTACAGTCTTCCATGTGAAAATGGCGTATAAGATCACATGCATACTTGGATTGGAAAAGGGAAATATCTTCCTTATATTTAAAGACTTGAAAACCAAGAAAATAATGCAAGTGTCCTAAGTCTGTCATTTAAAACTGCTTTTTAAGGTTGGACTTCACATGGTTTATAGGGTTGGGATCAATACCAATAAGGATAAGGTCATCAACATAAAGAACAATTATGATAAGAGACTTACCCACTTTCTTGGTGTAGACAGTGTTGTCAGAATGACACCTAGAAAAGCTAGTATCTAAAAGAAAGCTATCCATTTTGGCATACCAAGCCCAAGGGGCTTGCTTCAGACCATAAAGGGATTTCTTAAGCTGAAATACAAGGCTGGAGCCTATTTGTATAATTCTAGGAGGTTGTTCCATATAGATTTCTTCATGCAATTCACCATGCAATAAGGCAGATTTAACAGCCATATGATGGACTTCCCATTTGAAAGAGGCAATAAGGGAAAGAACAAGGTGGATAGAGTTCATTTTGGAAATAGGGGAGAAAGTTCCAATATAGTTAATGCCTTCAATTTGTTAAAATCCCTTAGCAACAAGATGAGCTTTATGTTTATCAACTTTTCCATCTGGTCCAAACTTGGTTCTCTAAACCCATTTGCATCTAACAAGTTTTTGTCCCTTTGGAAGAGGAACAATATCCCATGTATCATTTGCCAATAATGAACAATATCTTCACTCATAACTATGTCCCAATATGGATGGCCTTAAGCTTCTACAAAAGTGTCAAGATCATAATTTGTTGAAGCTTGAGCTAGTAAAGAAGAGGCTTTATCAAACTTAGAACGTGTGTGGTGTCGATCTGTAGGATCACCTGCGACAACACCTACTGCATCCCAAGTAGCACAGAACCATTTTGGAAGCTGAGGAGATGAGTTAGGATCTCGATAAGGTGGGGCGAGATTATCATCCTCGCTATCGTCATCTAAAGAAGAAATATTTTCAGAAGTAGAAGGGATAGAGAGAGGTGGCACATCCGCTGAAATAGGCTCATAGGCCGATAAATTTTTAGCAAACTTTACATCTCTTCTAATGATAACATTTCTGGATTTAAGTGGAAGAAGTCTATATCCTTTGACATCTTCAGAATATCCAACAAAAATACATTTTTCACTCTTAGGTTATAAGGCTCTATGTTTCCCATCTCGGATATGGGCCCATGCTTCACTTCCAAAAACACGAAAGTGACTTACATCTGGTTTAATTGAGCTCCATGCTTCTTTTGGAGTGATATTCTTTCAAAACCTTAGTAGGAGTGCGATTTACTATGTAATTTGCACAGTTAATTTCTTATACCAAAAAATTAAGACTAATTCCTTTATATTGAATTATACAATTAGCCATTTCCTTTAAGGTGTGATTCTTCCTTTCAGCTACACTATTTTATTGTGGAGTATATGGAACAGTATCATGCTCATTGCAAAAGTTGATGAACTTGTTGTTAACATATTCTCCGCCATTATCAGATCTTATCTTAATATTTTGATGTCTAGATTGTTTCTCAACAAAGGCCTTAAAGGTCAAGAACATGTTAAATACTTCACTCTTGAGTTTTCATAAATATACCCAAGTGCGTCTGGAGAAATCATCAATGAAAGTTAAGAAATACTTGTAGCCAGAGAATGAAACAGCTGGAAGTGGACCACATAAAGCACTATGCACAAGTTGTAAATGGGTTGAGGCGTGCCAAGAGGCACGTTTTTAAAAACTATCCCGATGATGTTTTCCGAGTACACATCCGGAACAAACACCATCTCGGCAAGATACCATAGGAAGACCTGTCACCATATTTTATTTACATATATTTTGAAGGGAGCGATAGTTATAAGTGACCAAATCGCTCATGCCAAAGTTTGTCCACTTCATCATTATAAGAAATGTATACTGAGGGAAGAGTTGATGAACCAAAGTTGTTAAACTTATACAACCTTGTAGAATCATTAGCAATTCCAGTAGCTAAAGTCTGTCTAGGATCTCTTAGGTCCTTAATTACAACATCGGTGAGGTGAAAATTCAACAATTTTACCTTCACCTAAATGAGTTATCCGATATACAGATAGAAGGTTGCAGGATAAGGTTGGGACGCGAAATACATCATTAAATTGACCATTGTCTAGATGAATAGTTCCAATCCCTACAACACTAAGAGATCTATCATCACCAACATATATATTTTTGGTGTTACAATCATTTAAAGATGAAAACATGGCTTTGTTTCTGGCCATGTGATAAGAAGCTCCATAATCAATTATTCACTCATGAGAATGAGGAGAAGAAGATACATTTAGTGCATAACTAGACTGAGATGTTTGACAACCACATGCAGAAAGTTTTATTCCTGAAGATGAAGTTGAAGTTGAAGAGTGCTCCAAATGGATGTTATGCTTTTTCATTGTTGCTTCCAAGGCTTCCATCTTCTTAAAGCATTTGGATAATAAGTGGTCATCTCGATTACAAAAGCTACATTGTTTATTAGTCTTCTTCCCTTTGTTTTTATTTGCCTTAACATGTTGTTGAATTGATTTTTCATTTTGAGACTAAAAGTGCTCAGGACCCTTGGTTGGTTTAGGAGCATTCTTTTTAGAATGTTGCTTCTTAGGATTCTTTGAAATTTGTTGTTGTTGGGCAACTAAGGCTTTCTTAGAAGAGTCTCCAAGATTAAGAAGACCAAGATGTAAGAGTTTTTCTTGTTCTCTTATTAAAAAATCACAAAAGGCATCAAAAGAGGGGGACTTGTAGTCTTGTCCTTGAGAAATAAAGGCTTCTTTAGTAGAATGAAAGGTGGAAACAAACATAGAGTAGGTTGGTCCCAACTTAGTAAGAATGGAATAGATAATGCTACCATCTTCTTTCTTAACCTTACAACATTCCAAGAGAAGTCTAAGGGTCTTGAACTTGGACAAAAAATCTTCAATGGAAGAAAAATTATTGGGGTCCAACGTAAGAAACTCATTTTCGAGTTGATGGGCTCTAATTTCATTTTTAATTCCAAAAACTTTATTGAATTGTTTCATTGCTTCATCAGGGGTATCAAGTTCTGCGATATGGAATCTAAGGTTTGGAGAAATAGACATCCTTATCAACCCACATTCTTGATCTTTCCTATTTTCTCATTTGGATTACTTATGCTCATCTTTATTTTTAGACTCTTGGCCTGAGGATATTCTATAAAGACCTTTACTTCTAAGTAAATCCTCTATGTAAGACACCCATTAGAGGTAGTTGGTGTTATCAAGAATAACTTGGCACGGAATTTCCATTTTAATAGAAACTGAAGTTGTAGATATTGAAACTAAGTATTCCGATGGAAAGATCTTGAAAAATTAGGCCGATTAAAAAAATACAGCTTTGAAAACAACTTTCGGATGAAAACATTATGGTTTTTGAAGATGCCGATGAAGTACATGAATGTGCTAAAGTGAATGAGAATTTTATATTTTTAAAAAAATCTCCCCTCTTTCCTATTGGCATTATGACATAGATTTGGCACTATGACACAGGTGTTGTCCTTGATGGCAACTCACTCAGATGACAAATCATAGTTCAAACTCACAGAATGAAGAAAAGAGAGGTATACACAGGTTCCCCACTGACCAAGTTGCGTGTACACGTGGGTTAGTAGACCAAAAGAAGCGTATAACATACACATGCACTTTCACAAAAGGAAAGACATGTACATGTTGGAAAATTAAGTTTTGGTCCGTGGTATTTGGTCCATGGTATTTTCATCCATGGTTTTGGTCCAAGGTATTTGGTTCGAAGTGTTGACCCTAGGTATTTGGTCCAAGGTATTGGTCCTAGTTGGTTTTTCGTCCATGGTATTGGTTAAGGCCTAAGACTATAAAAAGAGGAGAAGATCATTAGGCAAAGGTACTCAAACATTGAATATCTAATGAAGAGCAAGATCTAGTATACAGGTTATTGGGTTATGGTGCATAGCTGGATCTGAACCAAGGATGAACCTTAGCGCTTGATAAAGGATAAGATCTAATGATGGGTCAAGATCTTAAGGCTTGAAGTGAAGTATCTTTATGTGACTTGATCATTTATCTGAATAACTAGCGCATGTTGTAGTCTGTAAATATGAGGGTATAACTAAAGTCTGGAATGATTGTAAAGTTTAAATCATCATTTACAGATCTGTACACAGGTTCACATTAGAGAAGGCACGTATACACGTTGGTTCTGCATATCAAAACAGTGTATACATCTTAAATTTGATTTGCAGATCTGTACACAGGTTCATCTTGAGAAAAGTGTGTACGCACGCAGGTTCGACAAATTGAAGTAGCATATACCTCATAAAAGATGTTTTAGCTGCTTCTATTTGCTAATGCATTGTTCTGGGTTCTAGTTACTGTATTTTGGTTACAGCATTCTGAAAGATCAGATTGAAGGGTTGTCAAAGTGATTGGTTGATTTAGTTGTGGTTGGTGCAAAGGAGATTGGTTGATTTGATGATTGAATGATGTTATTGATGGATCCAGTCTGAAAATTTATGAAACGTGGTCCCTATAAGAAAAGAGAAGGTTGTAGCCTTCTGTAGGTCAGCACCTACATACTAGTAAACATATCAGTTAGTACAAGAGCTAGGGTATTGTAGCTCCCTTCCAGAAGAAGCTGGAGAACGAGAGAAGGTTGTAGCCTTCTACAAGTAGAAGCCTACGTATTGGTATAAGACTGCACCAGTACTGTTATCACTCATATTTTCCCTTAGCAGTTATCAAAAGATGGGAGACTTTGAGGTAACCACAAAACAATCTTTTGAGTATAGAATCTAGCCAATCTATACTCAGAGAGGGCTCTCTCTTTATGTTTTAGCTTTGTTTTGTCAGATATTAGGCTAGTTATGAAATCTTGGGGGGTTTTGATTTTGTTTGGTGGTGGAATTCGAGAGTAGGTGGATAGAACAAGGTATTTCAAGCCATTGGGCTATGGAGTCAACTGAAGGATGGCTTAACTGCAAGTTGATTTAACAAAGGAGAAATTTCACAGGGCAAGATAGCCAAACAAAAGACAAATGATAGTTTCAAATGGGTGAAATGGTCTTGAAAAGGGAGGAAGGGAAACTAAGAATCCTTCAACAAGGTCCAAGATGAGGGAAAGTGGGTGCTCATTAACAAAAAGCAATTAAGTATTATTTGTTAAATGGTCATGGTGACAAACTATGAAAGCAGATAGCAATTAAGAATTCCCTACCTATAATAGCCTGGAAGAAAACATTAAGAATATAAATGATTTTAAAGATAAAATGCAGTAAAGCTCTTTCTGAAATATAACTTTTCATTTATCATTCAGATATGAAACACATATGAATATTTTTTAAACTAGAAAAACTGTAAAAACACAAGATATAGAATACTTATTTGTTTCTCGCTTGACACAGGTATCTTGTAAAAGTCCTTTGTTTTATTACTTTGTTTAAGCCAGCCATACAAAATTTGTTCAACAACACTTCAATTCTAAAATAAAATTGTCTATAGAAATGTCTAAGAATCCACCCCTAATACTTCGAATGAGGAAGTATTTATACAAATGTTTACATCAAAATATCTCCTAAATAAGAGAGATATGTTCTAGGGAAACTAAATATCTTTTACATGAATATAGAGACAGATGGTCTCGAATGTAGAAACTGAATGTGAACTGATTGTTGTTGTCCCTATTTTTGTTCAAGGAGCTGGAGGCAGGTCCTATGAATATGCATCTTGTTGTCGTGCTAGTAACTATGTGATGGACATCTGATTTTATCTTTTCACTGATACTCTTTCACCTATATCTGATACTCTTTACCTGTTCACCATTTTTTACCCTATTTACCAAAATTTTACTGTGGTAATTATTTCTCTTTACCTCTCTTAAGTCATGGTAATTTACAGGATGTCAATCATGTTGGACCACCAATCATCTTTTGGTATTCTTGTCCTTGTCAGCTTCCTGTAGATTTCATCTGCTTCAGTATATTTCACAAAATTGGGTTGCATTGGGAATAGGTGTTTTCCTTCATGTTCAATGTAAAAAAGGTTCTCCAAACCATCATAGAGAACTTTCCCTATGGGAAATCCCTTGACTGCGGATGAACTGGCTTGACTATCAACTTGTTGATGCAACTTGTTGATGTAGTCTATCTGAACCATTAGCTTGTCATTGATGACTAAAGGACTTGGGAGTCCTTTACTTTGTAATATGCCAAATTTACTCATGAACTCATCGATATCTTCCTGCATACTTTTACATCTGTGTTCCAGGCCTTGCATTAGATTCCTTTTGGTCAACACTTTCTTTATTTCAAGGATGATAGTAGTCCTATCCTCAATGTTTAATTGTTTCAACTATTGCCTGTTTCTACTATTCAAAAAATTGATTAACTGGATTGCCTCTTCAAGCATTCTGCCCAATTCCTCTCTCGTCCTTTGAACTTCTTCAAGAGCAGGCTTAACCAAATCAATTTGTTCAAAAATAATTTGAATGGATGACCAAATATCATTGATGGAATCAATGATATTGGTCCACAATATCCTCCTGATCTCTATCAAGGGCTTTTCAAATGTAACGTCTTTCTTCAGTGCTCTAATATGTTGGGTTAGGCCTTTGTTTTTCCTCATCTCTTCTGCAAAATTGATTTTTGATACATCATATTTTTGCTCCAAAGTAGTGAATTTCTCTTTCAATTTCTGTAGCTTTGTGACTTGGAGCTTCATCTCCTCCATGGACTTAGTCAAGTCTTTTGTACTCTCTGTTGGTGTACATGTTTGTGATGTACCTATTACTTCTACGGGTGCAGTTGTTGCCAAAGGAATATTTTGTGCTAAAGCTGATGCCAATGTAGAAGGGACTGCTGTTGAAACTATAGGCACTACAGTGTTGAGCTGTGTTGTCGACTCACTCTGCCTTCACTATACTGCTTTCTCTAATTCTTGCTCTATTTCTTTTAATTGTTCATTTAGCTTAAGGACCAAGTCCATAAGCTATTCTTCATTTTTCTTCTCAATCACTTCAGCAGTCTGAGGGTGAATGAGTCATGGCAATTTTAATTGTTTCCTAAGTGCAGTTATATCTTCATTTTTCTTCTTTATTAGGTTTTCTGCTACCTTGACATCTTTTGGGTCATCGCCCAACTCAATAATCAACTCCTCCAATGATTTGATTATGTTGTCTTTTGCGAGGAGGCCTTTTCTAGTTGCATTTGGGCAGTGGTGTTGCTCAGTGAATTGTTGAAAAGTGTGCAACAAGAAATGCTTGTTGAGAATGAAACAAGATGATGGAGCTTAGTGGAAAAGAGTCACCTTCACTAAGTGGGCCCGCAGGCTATTTTTGTCGCAAGTCTATTTTTAGACATATGGATCATGGTCTATGAGTTGCAGGATGCTATTTGTGGATGATTGGTCATGTTGGTAAAAATAGATGGACTTCTATTTTTAGACATATGGGCGGAGTCTATTTTTAGACTGCAGGCTAAAAATAGAAAAGTCAAATATTATTATCTCACAATAATATTTGGACTATAAACTTAATCTTATTCTCTTGGAGCACTTCAGTTCGAGCTACGGATGTGGCACATGCAATTGCATGAAGGAAATACATGTTTCTTATGGGTTAGTTGAATATTTGCATGCATGACTTCAGTTAGAACTCAAGTGAGTTGAGTTTAGTGGACTGGAGGTGCAGTTGATGGAGTTGTGTTCAGTTTAGCTTTGTTAAACTGGTTGTATTTAGTCTAACTGGCGAATAGACTAGAGATGAGTTGGGTGAATTAGTTATTAATTAATTCACAAGTTATTAACTCATAATACAACTAATGAATACATCAGTTAACTCAGTTGCATGTCAGTGCATGTCAGTTCAGCAGGGACAGGTGTTAGAGAATCAGATTGCTATCAGTTGTGACTATAGTTGTGCACCAGATCTTGCACAAATCAGGGGATTGAGTATGCCAATGAGTTTGCACGTATTGTAGCTTGTGAATATGTTATTTAGCCAAGGAAAGACGTGGCTGCCTTGGCATTATCATCAGTTCTTGAGCAGGTATTGAGCAGCGGAGACAGGCAAGCAGCGGAAGAGATTTGAGCCAGGGATTGATTCAGATCTGAGCTGTATTGTGTGTAACAGGTGGAGCTAGTACTGGATTGCTTGTGATAAGTATTGTGCTTTGTAATGTTACATGACTCAATCCTTAATATACAGATAGTTGGGGTTTTTAGCGAGATGCTTTCCCCGGGATACATACTGTGTTAATGTGTGAATGCTCTTGATGTTTTATTGTTATTGATGCTGCTATATTGATGATCAACGTAGAGGAGCTTATGTATTGTGTATGTTTTTTGCAATAGTACATGATGAGGATAATCTCTTTTGAATATGTGTTAAATTATTCAAAATTTCTACATGGTATCAGAGCTGGTTGATTTGTAGAAGAGATTTCTACAGGATATTAAAGCGAGGATTGATCATCAGATCTATTATTCAGGAAGTGACTACGTTTTATTTCTTCAGGCAGAGTCTGTAATCGGGCCAGGTAGCCTCTGGATTCATCCTTCTTTTGGAAGGTGAGATATCCGGTGAATGCCCATACAGTCGATCTCTGTACAAGAAATGCTTCGTTCTCACGAATTTTAGAACGGAAGCAGTTGAGTTTTTTGAGCTGGTGGAATGGCGCTCAAGGATAAAACTCAGAAACATTAAGTGTGAGAATGGAGACAGTATGCCCCAGTATCTCACGAAGTTCACCCAATGTCGGATGAGCTGGGAAGTGTGGGGGTGACTGTCGGATGATGAGGATGGTGAGTCTAGCTTTCCTTGGCCTTCCTAAGAGTTGGCATAGCTACTGGGACTCGGTGAATGGAAGGGAGAAATTGCCAAGATGGGAGAGACTTTGGTTGGATCTTGTGCAAGAGGAGATTAGACGGCGCACCAGAGACAGTTCTTCATCTATGCATGATGATGAGAACTGTGCCTTAGTGAGTAAGGCGAAGAAGGGGAAGGGTAAGGTTTCTCTTTCCGAATCCAGTTCTTCCAATGATGGGAAGAAGGTTGACAAGTCGAAGGTGAGATGCTTTCGTTGTCATGAGTTGGGCCATTGTGCTACTAATTGCCCAAAGAAGAAGTCCAAGAAGGGATCCGAGAAAGGATCTGAAGGTGAGGCACTTGCTTCACAGTTTGAGTTGGATTTCACACTCTTCGCATGCATGGTTTCATCCATGATGGGAAGTGGTTGGTTTCTTGACAGTGGAGCCTCTTTCCACATGACCGGTGACAAAAGTTTGTTCAGTACTTTGGAGGAGAAAGATCTCCAGATACTCATAGGGATGGGTAATGATGAGAAGTATAGTGTCTCAGGTGTAGGCACGGTTATTTTTCAGAGGGAACATGGAGCTCACCTTACCTTGACCGATGTCAAGTATGTACCAGGACTGAAGAGAAACTTGGTGTCAATCGCGATGCTGGAAGACAGAGGCTATGATGTAGTCTTCAGAGACGGAAAGGTTTTCCTTAGACACATCATCACTAGACAGGTGAAACAGATTGGTTCACGGGTCAAGAAC
>APFE030357857.1:0-11249 GCA_000404065.3 Pinus taeda | reverse complement strand
ATCAACAGTCATATTATCCTCCTTGTCAAGCCTTATACCTCTGCTCTCCATGTCAAACTTCAAGAAAGAGAGAAAGTCATTGAAAATCATGTTTATCTCTGGGTACGCAGGTTCTCTCTACCTTGCTTGCGTGTACGTATCCCAAGTTCATTGTACCTGCGTACTTGTACGCTCTGTAAGTCAAGGGATAGGTGCGTACTCCTGTAAAGGTCAAAAGGTGTGAGTTTCATCTTAAAAAAGTTACTTGTGGTTATTTCTAGAGCATTCTAGAAGATTGTTTGACATGTATTGAGCGCCTCTAGATGGTTCATGCATCCCTATGAAAGAGGAACTTATCCCATCAAGAGAGGAGATACCCCATCCAAAAGAGGGGAGTATCCCATTGATGTTGGACCTGCTTAACTTCCTCTAGAACATTATAAATACAGGCATTGGGCCAAAGGAGGGGAGGTTGAAAGCTGAACATTCCAAAGGGTAGATGCTACTGGAATTAGGAATTCCTTGTAGAAGCTTGTGAGGAGAGATTACCATCCTTTCTTGTTTCATTTGGAAGTGGGTGAGCTTGTCAAAGTAGATGAAAACTCTTGTTGGACCCTGGGAGGAACTTGCACAACACCAAGGCTCAGGTTGTAATGGTTTCTTTTGTTTACTTAATATAAATAAGTCCATTCTTCTCAATGATTTGTTGTTAATTAATTGTTTCATATACTCCTTGGTCTATATGTTCAATATGTTTTGTTTTATGGGATATTCAGGTGTTATGTAATCGTTTGATTGTTAGTGTATGGAGGTTTCGAAGTGAAGGAGGAGCTCATCTGGATCGACGAGGCTAGACTACTACAACAGCGTTGGACTTCAGGTAGGATCGAAAAACATTTGGTTTCTCATATGATAATGCATGTTTAGAGAAGGATTTCTCTTAATTGTCTTGTTTGTCACTAGAGAGTCTTAGGCTCCTAGGGAGATTAGTTTTGTCAGCGAAAATAACTCTTTCCGCATGACACATAGTCAGAGACATTTGTCTCATTCTCAAATGGTTTTTGCAAGTGTGGTATTGTGAGCACTAGTGCAGGGCAGAGGCGATGTTTCAGCTGCATGAACGCCTTCCATTGAGATTCAAACCAAAATAATTTTTATTTTTCTCCTCCCTTGGTGACTTCACTCAAGGTTCAAGTGATATGAGAGAACCCCAACATGAACCTATGGTAGAAATTAATAAGACCTAGAAAGTTGTGGATCTCTATCAGAGTGGTTGGGGCTAGTCAATCCCAAAGGACTTGGATCTTTTTGGATCCACATGCAACCCACATTCATCAATAATGTATGCTAGATACTAAACCTAGGTTATGCCAAAATTGCATTTCTCCAAATTGGCACACAGCTTGTGTTGCCACAGTGTTTAGAGAACCGGTAAGATGTGGTGGAGGTGCAATTCCAAATTATGGTTGAAGACTAGGATGTCATCCAAGTATACCATTATAAATGAGTTGGTGAATGGTTAAAATATGTCATCCATCAACCTCATGAAGGTTGTAGGAGAATTCATCAACCCGAAAGGCATAACTAGCCATTTGAAAAGGCCCTCCTGAGCTTTGAAGGCACTATTCCAAATATCAGAGGGTTCGATTGGTACCTGGTGATATCCAGACTTCAACTCGATCTTGCTGAAATATTTCCCCTGGGTTGGTCCAGAAGGTAGTCAATCCATGGGATTGGGTACCTATTCTAGACAGTGAGCTTGTTCAGCACCCGATAGTCAATACAGAGTCTTGAGGTCCCATCCTTCTTCTATACCAACATGATCGGCCTCCCACAGGGCAATGAACATGGATGAATGTGACATTTCTATAGTAGCTCCTGAATCTGCCTCTTGATTTCGTCATTCTCCAAAACAAAGTGCCAATAGATTGGTCCATTGGGAAATGGTGCACTTGAGGTCAGATCAATGGATTTCTTGACCTGACAGTGCAAAAGCACCCCTACAGGGAATTTGAAGATGTCCTCGCACTCCTCCATGACCTTGTACATCTACTTTTTTAGTGCAGAGAGGCCATGTCTAGAGGTTGTGACCACCATCTTCTTCTTTCCCTAAGGGTGTATGATCAAGAAAACAAATTTCCTAGTTTTGGAAGTGAGCTAACTGCATTGTTTTGTAGTAACCAAAGAGAAGGAGGTAGGTGGTTCAACCTTCGATATCCTGTAAAATTTATTTCCCAAGGTAATAATAAAAACACAAGGCCTTGACTCATATACATCATGTCACTTCCACAAGTATTGTTAACCTAATAATACATCACAAACATCAAGAGGCGCAACATCACATAATACCTCATCCATGAAGGGATTGTTGTCGTATGGAAGGCGACATTATTGGTTGACACAAAGATCCTATCGTTGGTGAGGCCACCCAATGGTGTATGGTCGTGGGTGTGCTTTGGTCGGTAACACCAGTTACTTCACAACTTCTATTGAAATGAGTTTCTTTTGTCTTTCGCTATCGACAATGAACTGTAGCGAGGAACCATTTACCCACATCTGGGAGTGGAAGAGGCGCTCCTCCTCCTCTAGATCTTCGGGTTCCTCCTTCTAGATCTTCGTGGTGGGAATGGTGGCATCAGGCTCAACATTGATAATATACCTCCCTTTGTCATTCCCCTTGTTGGGTTATGTATCAGAGTCAGAACATGCATCTGATGCAGAAGCCTTCAGCTTGGCTACCAATGATTGCTTGGGCAATAGCTACATTGATGAATTACTATCTTGTAGAGATTGTTTGCCTTCGAGCAGGGAATTTGTCTCATTGTGGCATAGTCACTCCTATAATTCTCATATGAAAGAAGCCTGGAGCCACCTTACATTGGGATTTCCCCTCACTAGTCACACACCAACTATTCTAGAATGCTCCTGAATTCTCTCAACAGCATCTCAAGACTACTCATGGGTAACTGTGGCATTTGGCTATTGACAAGGACTTATTATCCTCATTGCCAAGCTCCCAGTGGTGGGAATGGAGGCTCATGGACAATAAAGGCTAAAGCCTATATAAGCACCACAACAAGACATAATTGACCCTAGTACATTCGTTTGATCTTTCACATATTGTTAGCCTATTAGGAAAGTATTTTGTAAACAAATATCTTAATGTACACATTGACCGTCCTTGTCAAACAATGCGTATATGTTATATATGTGTACATTAACACAAAGATTGTCAGAAATCAATTCTTCTAACTAATCTTGTTTTGCAAATTGAATAGATTGTTGAGTTCCTTAAATTATTGAAGTATTCATGATATCATTAAGCATTTAGGAAAATAGTTATGGGACTCGTCTTCAATCTAAACTTCAGACACTCTATAATTACTGTTGTTTACTATAGTAAATTATTTAATTTTCATAGAAGCATAGGATGCATGTTCCCATGCATAATCATAACCACAATGAATATACAAATTAGGAAAATATCGTTCCACAGTTGCATCATAGATATATTCAAAACAAAACATATTGCACTTGCTATTTATCCATATCTATTACGATGACAATGCATCATAACCCATTAATTGGAAATTAATCATACAATATTTATCTTTTTTGTCTTTAGTAAAACTAAATCTGGCCCTCTCTCTACATCATCTCTTCCAAATTCCTTTCTTTATTTTGGAGCAAGTTTACTACCCCTCCCTTACTACTGTGTCCTTTCTCCTACAATTAGTCCATAAATTTTTCTCCATTTTTCTTCTTGTATTATTTTAAACAAGCATGGGCCTAGATATTTTCCTAAGACCATTTAATTTCACAAACCATCCCCTTTACTTCATGGACCACTAATCATTTAATGCCTATCGTCAAGTTCAGGTTTCTTCTTTGGACAATAAACTATATCATCCCTATCAGGAATTATCCATTCCTAGTTCTACAATCCATGTCCTCAGACTCAATCACTTTTTTCCTCTGTTATTACAAATATTACAGCATATGTACATATTTTTTAAAATGCAACTCATACTAGAAACTTCGGTGAGACTACGACATAGACAATAAAACTCCTAAAAACTAATAACCAACAAATATCCTTTTTTATTGTCTATTCTTGTTCACTAATTTGATGCAAAGTGAAGAAAATGTGAAATTTCTCTAATTGTTTACTTATTTTTTTCAGGAAACAAATTATCTACCAAACTAATAACTCTAAATATTAGTACACAATTAAACCAAAAAAACAACACAGATGTCATTTTGCAAAAAGATAGCTAAAAGTGATTCTTGCAAATAAAAACGTGTTTTCTCATTCCATGTAAATAAATACCAATAAAAATAGAATGAGCTCAGGAAAAAAATTGATATTATCAAAAAGTCATGTTTTTCTTCAATTAAAAACAATATAGAAACTTACACTTAGAAATTAAGATTCAATATCTTGAAATTAGAAACTAAAATGGAATAGTTTGGTACTTGTTTCAAAATACTTGGCCTTATTCTTTTTTTTGTTTATAGCAATTAGTTAGGCCTAAACTTTCCTTGTATATTTGAAAATGAGCTATAAGTTCATCTTCTTCTTCACATATAACATTATAACTAAATGAACTAAAAACAACATGGACGTGAAATATGTATACAAATAAGTAGTGGCATGCCACCACATGGCTCTTTTTATAATAATGGTTATAACATTTAATTATATTTTTTCTTTCCACAATTAATTTAAGGTTAAAATTTATTTTTTCTTATTTAATATAGTAGTGATTTTTGTAATATAATGACTATTATAATAGAACACCTAATGTAGGGTAGACATGAATATTTTTACTATGCGTATTTAAGCATGTGTTTTTTAATCACAGGAATACACAAGGATCCATATGATGAGGGAAATATCCTGAAAATCCACAAAGATAGATTGGTTTCAAAGAGGGCCAAATTAAGCACCAATAAAAGTAGTTATGTCTAGACTTTCTAAGGTCATCGAAGAAGAGATGCCAATTTTGAGAGAATCAAGTGAAAGTGTACCAAAGTAGTTGGATCTCATCAAAGGGTTTAAGATGGACCAAATCAAGTGAGCACAAATCAGAGTAGGAGGAAAAATATATATAAATTCTCATAGATCGAGTTGTACTTAGTGATAGAGAGAGAGAGGCCAACATGTTCTTGGACTGATATTTAAAGTCCCTATGTATAATGTGATGTAATTTAGATCTGTCTAATTCTAAAGGAATTATGAAAGATCTTGCGCAATCACTGTAGATCTGCATTGTAATATCTTTCTCCTATGAATCAGTATAAAGAAGAGTGTTGACAGGACTATATATTTTGTGTCTATGATTGAATGATTATGTGTGTGTGTGTCCCTTAATTTTTTTCAAGTTATTTATTAAATTCTTTTTTATGCATCTAAATACATTGTACAAAGGTTGGTTGAAGGTCTATGAATGATTATCATATTAATGTATAATTTATATGATGAGAAAAAACCTATCACTTTATAAATTCCTGACGTGTCATTAAAAGTATCAGCATGCCTCAAGTGAGATATTCTTCCCTCGTCGAGGATTTAAAACGAAAAATCCTTTTATTGGCACCCTGTGATCCAACCCTCGGTCAATGCTAGAAATATTAATCCAATAAATGGTTTTGTTGTCGAGATCTTGAAGATCATCAAGGTCTAGATAATGGTGACTATGATTCTTAAGAGTAGCATCCAAGAATGGTGCAAAGAGAAGCTTCACTAATTTCTTCTTCACCATGGTCAGTTGAGACAAAAGAAATTGGATTGGGTTAAGGATGAGATACTATTGGCAGAACCTACATGCGATCAATATGAAATATTTTGGTGTAAATTCCTGTATGCATTATACCATTGGTTGAGTGGATTGTAGATCAAATAGGGAACTGGGAACCTTGACTAAATATTCAGAACCTAGACCACATCTCGCTTGGTTTCTTTACACTAGCTAGAGACCGCAATAACAAGGGTTGTTGATTTATGGGTATATGCCACATTAGAGAGCTATATCATTGAATTTACTATAGAGAATAATCATTCTTTCTTTAATTTTGAAGTAATTTTTAAGTACAGGTTGTAGGGAAGATTGTTAAAATAAATATCCTTATGGATTTAGGTTCTTATGGTGGAAGAGAGGCTACTGTCATTCTAAGAAACAAACATGCTAGCATAAAACCCTTGTACTAGAGGTAGGGTTTATGGGAGAGATGTTAGATAGTTTCAGAAGATGAGGGCAAGATGTGATGGATGCAGAAGGGTTGCAGAAGGCATGTGATTTTAGGGAACATAGAAGAGGATGGATAGATTACGAGTGGTGGGAAAATAAGTTTCAAGAGATTAGGAGATGATCAAGAGAACTCCACCAGCTAGGAGAAGTGTTGAGTAGTTTGATGTTGAAGATAGGAGGAATGGTCAGCCTAGAGTTATGAAATATTAAATATGACAAATAATATAATTATATTGAAATAAGAGAATCTAGAAGAGATGGGATCAAAGAGTAGAATAGAGATAGTGGAACCCGACAGGAGACAAAAGGAAATTGGACAACAAAAATGCCAATTCAATCGGTTGTGATGATTGATCAGAGTACTCTTTTGGATGAAGAGATGCATTTTTTCATGAGCTATTTATTTCTTGAGGATGATACATTCCCCATAATTAGTAGTTTACAAGGTAGTGGTGAATCGAGTTCTCTCCCTATCCTTTTCCTAGTACTTTATCAAAATCATGTCAATTTTGTTTCAAAACTAGTTAAAACATTGAACTTTCAAAAATTTCATAGAGTATACATAGTTGGTAGCCCTGTTGGTTCTAGTAGTTCTCATTTTAGTAGTAAATCATAGCCTGTAGCTTTTTCACAACTTGGCTCAAAAGGTTTTATTCTAATTCTTCCTAGTCAAATACCAATGGCTAGAAATGTGGTGGAATAATTCACCCGCTATCCTTAGTTTGTTAGTAAATGATACACAGACACAAAACAATATTGATACCTATGTGAAGCCATTTGGAGGTCTAGGAAAACCCCAGATGACTCCCAAAATTATTCAGTTCCAAAAAATTTTGATGGATAGAGCGCTCTAGTGGAACATTAAGTGGTGAGAAAAAAATCAGAATCCACTTTCAAATAGGGTTACACAAGATTTTACTAAGGAATATAAACTCTCAAGGACATAGAAGAAGTATTTAGCTTAATTATGGGAAAGCAGATAATGATAAGGGGAAATTGCATAGCCATATATGCAACAGTTTAAGGATTCAATTGGAAAGTTAACTTATCCCATTCATCCTCATCACAAAAAATGTTCTTGTTATTCCTTTAACATAGTAGAAGACATATGGATTAAAATATGCCTTGGCACAAGCTATGAATCTTAAGGAAATGGTGGGTTACCCTAATGACTATAATTCAGTCTCTTCATCTACTTACCCTTCTATCATTGGCCTACACCAGAAGATCACTATTCTAACTAAGAGATGGAATAACATGCATGATGTGATACCATCTCATCTGCAGGTTTAGTTCACTAATTTTCATGTTGAAAGGAATCATGCTACTGAGTTTCTAAGGTAACAAAGTGCAGGACCTGCCACGGTGCATATGGGGCCACTGCCACCACTGCAAGGAACTATCACAGTGGTCATGAAAGTTTCAACCATTGATCCTTACCAAATCCATACTTAGTATCATGCATTTCCTAATCCCCAAGGTAAGTTTTCTAATGAATATTGTGAAATATGTCACACTTAAGGTCATTCAACTCATCATTTTCCTATTTTGCAGAAGTTTTCTAATGTTCCAAAAAACATGGTTTATGAGTTTTGTGGATCTTCGACTCACCATATAAGCCCGTGAAAATATTTGGATTCTCTAGCTAAACTCCTCGTCTGCACTTTATTTTGAGTCAATGAAGCTCCTCGATGAGGAGGAGGTGGAATATGAAGGGGGATATCTGAAGGTAGAGTTCTGGTTATGTTCTACAATTGCAATCAAGAAGGCCATGTTTCTCATGATTATCGAATGCCAAGAAGGACATGGTGTTCTCATTTTCAAGTAAAAACTAATAAAGGGGTGCTAATATGATTAATTCAGAGTTGAGAGAGAATGAATTAATTCCTCATCCTAATATTAATATTATTACCAAATGAGGTAAATACATTGGATTCAATAGATAGGTGCATGAACAACCTAATGTAATAAAACTTGCATCTTCGAAGACATTGTATGACCCTATTCAACAGAAAGAGTATTATTGGTATTTTGCTCATATTTTCAAGCAGTTTATTTCTTCTCATAGTCTTGAACTAAAACAACAACGAAAAAAGGTAAATGAAGATCCCTATACCTTAAAAAAGGCATCACAACCTCTCATGGAATGGTTTAAGCTATTCTTGCATGTTATGAGTGATGAGAAGTTATTTGTGAAGTTGCGAAAGAAGATTAAGACTAGATTAAAGGATGAAGAATTCTCAAAATGGCATATTTCAGCTAACGTGCTTGAGCAACATTCCAGAAGTGTACATCAATGTTAGTGTGTAATTTCTTGGAAGGTGTACCAAAAACACTTCACTTAAGTCACTATGTGACATGTGACCCTAACAACAATTTGTGGGTACTTACGCTTCAGATCTATGATAAAACTTGGAAAAGCTACAACAAAACAACTTATATGGTGCAAAACAACAAACATCATTATATATATATATATATATATATATATATATATATATTTATATATATATATATATAATATCCAATGAAATAACCCAAATGGAAAGACACTAAAATGAATAAATTTATTATTGATAACATCTTTTGAAGGATATCTGTAAAAAGGGCCTCTAGATCCCCCTTCGTGGGATGGGTCCTTTGATGTCCTTCATGCTTCAATAATCGAATCTCTCTCTCAATATGTGAAAACCCCAAAACAATGTGGAGAACTCAAATGGGAGCTCAAGTGAAAAGAGATCATAATGGTGACAATGATAATGATCATGGTGAAGGATGAATGGAAAACCCTCCTATTTATAACAAAGTATTGAGCTAATCTCGAAAATGGAGAATAATAAAATTATAATTGACCAAATCAAGATCTAACCGTTAGGAATACTTTATTATATCTTTTGGAGAGGGAAAAGATATTTAAAATGGTCAAATAACTATATTTATAAATAATTAACAAATAAAATGATTAATTAATTATTTCACGAGGATTAAGAAAGGTGTGAAATTTGAATAATTATTAAATAGTGATTTAACAATTATTCCAATAATGGGAGTAAGGAATAATAACTAAATAGTGATTTATTTAATTATTCTTATGGGATTTAGTCAATTGCGACAAGGCATAATTACCAAACAATGATTTAATAATTACTCCTAGGGAAAATTAAATAAGTAATGATTTATTCAATTATTCTCATGGGAACTTTTTATTTTAATCAGAAAATAGTTAATAAAAATAGTTTACTATATTATTTCCCATGATGAAAGTGATTTTACTATGGAAAAACTAATCCTACATATTGTATTTCAATCCACCTAGTTAGAGATGGCTAGGTGATCATTTTTTGGTAATAAAAATTGCAACAAGGGAAGAACATGAAGGGAACTCCATATTGATTCCCAAATCGTCAGACACTAGATCAAATATACTATGTTGGATCTAGGATCTAATGTGAATAATTTGCAGTGAAAAACTTGGCAGGCATTAGGAGGACCAAAGTTGGCATTCTCTCATATTCAGCTACGCATCGCTAAGTAGTATTGCATTCATCCCATTGGTCATTTGGAGGATGTAGACGTTGATATTGCTAGACTGAAGACATATATCAATGTTTAGGTCATTTATATTATGGGTGACAAAGATATGTATATAGATGTATTGGTAGTACATTGGGCATTTGACACACGTTTTTATTGATCTTAAGTGAGATACTATGACCTTCGAAGTGGATGGATTTAGATTTATCAAATCATTATATCCCTATCAATGATATGAATTTAAAGAGGAATGCTACAAATTATAGATATAACCATAAACACAGAGTTGCAGCAAAAATAAAATTGCAATTCATTAATATCAAAGCACTGAAGTATGCTTACATATAGAATGGAAATAATCTAGCTGGGTGATGGTAGCTTATCTTTGAGAAGAGATGTGGCAGCTACATGCGTCTAAACTCTATTAAAATGAGGCTCGAAGGTCTATTTATTATTGAGAAACAATGGAAAACCCTAAGCATCCAAAAACGTAACCCTAGGAGATGAAGCACCAAAACTATGGGCCCTATTTGGGTAAGTTGGTACATCAACTTCCTGGGGTCGTAACTTTGGCATACAATCTATGTTCAACGCAAATAATACCTCGTTAGAAATATATATCTGAGGTATATAACTTCCAAGTATCCATTAAGTTTTTATGCTAGTGTTGGCCTTGGGTTTCCAAAAAAATGTCATTTAGGGCCTCAAAATGCCTCTAGAAGTTCAAGACCCGAAAAACTACCAAAAATAGTAAACTATGCTATAATTAAGGAAATTGAAAAACTGAAAGAAAAAATAATGGGGGTCTAAGTGGAATAGATAGGTGGCCACCAATATCCACCTGGATCATTCCTCCCCCCTTAGGAAGCAATGGTCCCCATTGCGTTGAGTTCCTCCATGAGATGAGGAAACTTCTGTTAAACTTGGTCCCTGGTGAGCCACTTGCCCTCGTGAAGGAGTTGACATGCTTTGATAAATTGATATAGTTGCATCCTTTGCTGTCAGGTGTCATTGATCTATGTGTCCATGATCCAATTAGTTCTCACTTGTTCCATGTAGTCTATATTTAACTCTATAGCTGTGAGTTGTTCTCCAATTTGTGATGTGTCCAGCAATGGTAAAAGGTAGTCCACATTGAACACTGGGTGCAGGCCAAGGAATTGGGGAATGTTTAACTCAAATGCATTGTCTCCCATAGCCTCAGTAATGGTGTAAGGACTGTATCAGAGTGGTCTCTGCTTCCAATAGGCTCCAGTAAGATGTTCCTTCTACAAATAAAACCAGAATTTTTCGCCCACTTGAAACTTGTATGGCACCCAATGTTGATCATGTCAGTTCTTTTACTTGGCATTTGAAATCTATGAAATGTCATGGAATGGTTGGTAGATGTGCTGAATGTGCTCAATTAATTTGTTTTCTTTGTCGTATTCAAACTAGGCATGAGACGAATCTACCTGAGTAGCTGCAAATGGTTTGGCCACATCA
>APFE030357856.1:5476-83166 GCA_000404065.3 Pinus taeda | reverse complement strand
CAATGTAGGGAAACCCTTGATCAATTCTTCTTATATGTTCTTCAATAGTTCAGCAGAGAGAGAGAGAGAGATAGTACATTTACAACAGAAGTCAACACTTCGACTTTCTAGATAAGAGAATCGATCATCTCTACATGAGATCAGTGGAAGACATGTTGCTTCCACTAATTCTCCAAGGTGACTCCTTCACATATCATTGTGCTGCATCTCATCCATGTGCTGCACCTCACCGTGTTGCACCATGCTACAACGTCATACCATGTTCCTGAGCTGCACCATGCTGCTCCACTGCTGAATTGTACCTCATCACGTTGTACACAACTAGTTGCTCTTAATCATGCTACTACACTAGCTATCACTGCTTTATGAGATAGGTCATCAACATTTAGTGCTCTTCCTTTATACAGTCAATAATGCAAGTCTTCAAGGTGAGGCTCTACCACTTAAGCGATCCTTAGATCAAACTATGATGTTGGCTATGGCCTACGGCCTAGCCCAGCAGCAAGTTAAGCCTATGATTAATGAGTCCAACAAGATTGACTAAATCTGAATATACACAAGGACAATTTTCTTCACTGTAATGACAACCTTATAGATTGTCCTCATGAACAACTTCATCACTGCACTGTCACCACACTTCTACGACACAATCTTTGATGCTGTCATGATGATTGGTTAGGGCACTTCTTGGTTGCAGCTTAGGGATCCAAACAACCCTAAAACAACAACCTCTAGTTCCTCCTTACTGCGGATTCTACTGCCCCTCAAGAATAACATTAACTTGCCCAAACAGTCCTTAGATAGGCCACGTTGTCACCTGTAGCAATGTGGCATTATGACAGCTACTTAGATGACTGTAACAGGTCTCTTAGAGTTGCGTATAAGGTCTTCTTGCTGCGGAATAAGGGTTGCACATAACAGTGGCTAGGGCATCATCCTAAATTATGTCTAAGACCTTTCCTTACAGCGTTTAGGAGGAGCTTCTTCAGGGAGCATATAGGTCCTCCCTTGACTGCGTATAAGTCTCCTTCAGGATTGCGGATTAGGGCTCCTCAATAGTGGATAGATTAGGTCTCTTTTGACAGCGTTTAGTCCTCCTTTATGCAACATATAGAAGCCTCCTTCAACCGCGGGTATAGGGTTCTATTTAGACCTTCTTTTGTTGCGTACTCAGACCTACGGTAGGGCTCCTTCCAACTGCGGCTATGCCTCTTTTGTGACTGCAGCTAGGGCTTATTAAGGCCTTCTTTATAAAACGTATAAGGATCCTCCTTGACTGCATCTATAGGTTGTCCAACGTATGGATCACTCCCTGGCTGAAGCTTGACCTTCATTAGGGCAGTGTAAAGGTCTCCTTCATGACAGCATATAGGATAGGACATCCTCTAGGGCATCGTATCCTCTTTAGGTCTCTCCTCCAACCAAAACCCAAAGACAAGTGGAGAGGAAGAGATCACCAAGAGGATGAGTGTCTAAATGACTTGAAGTCCTCATTCATTTATATTAAAACGTTAAGCACAAGTGGGGTTTATTTGTTTGATGGCCGACCTTGACGAATTGTCCCATAACACAAATAAATTCATATCTCCAAGAAAAAAATCAGTTGCCATTAATAAGATGACCCACATGGGGTTTGGCCCTAGTTGTCACTTTTAACACGCTAGCATGACAAGCATTTTGGAGTTAGGTGGCAATTCGAAGTTATGGGGTGAGACTTGGATGTCGTGCACCTTGTCCATCTTGCTCGAGAACCACTCATCATCCAAATAAAAAGAACAAAGGTGTACAAGTAGTGTTGGCTTGATGGAGGCCTTTTCGAAGAGATATCTCACCATGAAATTCCATTTGAGCACACTTGACACATTAGAGGTCCAGAGGATGACATTTGGTAAGCAAAAGGGTTAATGAGCATAAAATAAGGAATTCCCTTCTCAGAAAGGTGCCACATGGAACTAAGTTACACTTGAGCATTGCCAAAGGCCCACCCAAGGTTAAAGGCCCTCTCTAAGGAGATGACTAGGGCATGTTGGAGGCAAGAATAAGTCATAAATAACCCCCAAGGTTAAAGGCCCTCTCTAAGGAGATGACTAGGGCATGTTGGAGGCAAGAATAAGTCATAAATAACCCCCAAGGTTAAAGGCCCTCTCTAAGGAGATGACTAGGGCATGTTGGAGGCAAGAATAAGTCATAAATAACCCTAATCGAGGAGCCTCCAAATATTTGGAGGCATGTTTTTCCTTTGAGAACTTTTGGGGATAAGGACACATTATTTAATTCATTTTCACGTATTTGGAGGCATATTTCATCTTTTGAGGTATTTAGGGTAAAGAAATATTGTTCAAGGTCTATTCTACATATTTGGAGTGTTTTAGCTTTGATGAGGCCTCTATTGTGAAGATACTTTGTTCAAGTCATTCTTTTACATATTTGAAGGAAAGATCTTTGCATGAGGAGATGATATGTGGCATTGCTAACATGGTCAAACCCTCAAAACAATAATAAATGCATGTTTTAACATGATCTAATGAAATATAAAGATGACAAGTGGAAACATGGACCTATTTTGTTCACTCGAAAGGAAAACTCAAGGAGGATTAAAAGGCCTTCTAACAAGTTATATCATTTTATGAAGTAGGATGAGGATTAAAAGGCCTTCTAACAAGTTATATTACTTTATGAAGTAGGATTTGATTTGAAGGATATAAAGTTTTAACAAGAGCCTTGAACTCCTCCCAATTTGCAAGTTAATTTTTCTTGGTCAGAAATCTTTTGTGACATAGAATCTTCCACCATAACAGTTTACAATTACATCCCTCCATTTTTAGTAAAGAGAGATAAATCTTTCCTTTGTTTATGAACTCATTGCAATTGAAATAGAATTTTAGCTACCTCAATCAATTACTTAGTCAACTAAGTTCCATCTAACTATCACAAGGCTTTATCTCCACTTTAGCTTCAACTTTAAAAAGGCTTCCAGAAGTCTGAAGGCCATTTTGCTAATGAAACTTCTTTTTAGAGCCCATCTGAGAACTCTTTAGAATTTCCTTCTCTCCACTAGGAATTTCCACTCCTCCAACTTTGGTCTTGCTAGACATCACTCAAACCAAATCCTATAGAAGTCCTGCAATGCCTTCAACAAGTGTCCCCAAATTTTAAATCTATGTTCACCTTCACTAATCTTCTGGTATTCTCCAATTGGAGTTCAGCTCAGAGCACAACTACAGGTAAATTTTAGGTAACAATGGCTCTTTACTTTCAAATTTGTAACTCTACTTTTTACCGTACACTACTTAAGATAACTGGAACTTCATCTTAGTCCAAAAAGAATTTTTTTTCCAATGGTCAAGTTGAAATCACCAAATGTATTGACACCATGGATATCATTAAAACAACTAGTCGACTAATTCTAAATTCTAATGAACTTACAACTTAGATTTCTTTCCTATCAAGAATTTAGATTGAATAAGAAATTGAAATCGGTGTCATAAACATTCATTACACAATCCACATATATTATAAAGGAGAACCCTCATGAAGAACAAACTCCATTTTATCATAAAATCTTAGAGAACATCGATCAATGAGTATTTTATAATGGTACATTTGCACAACCCTTGGGATTCCACATCCCCAAGGCTACGTTTAACAACCTTTGCTAAACCTGGTAACAAATTCGAGGCATTCTTTCCATAAGAAATTTCCTTCTACTCTAGAAAATTCAACTCTAAGTTGGTTGTGATACTTAAATCAACTTTGACAATCATTTTCTTTAATCTCCAACCCTCTCATATAGCACCTCTCATCTTGTAGCCCACAACCTTATGGGCCATCTCCAGTAGTCAGCTAGATTGATTCAATTACTCTTGTCACTCGTGTACTCTCTCTCCCTCTATCACTTAATTCCTCAGTGTGTGTTAAAAACCTCTATCTTGCCCTATATTTATACTTTTAGCAAAGAATCTATTTTAAAGATTTCTCCTAGTCTAAGTCATGCAAGAGACACAATTTTAGACTCAACTATTAAATATACATTAGGGGAATTTTCAAGTCTAAAATGGGCATCCTAAGAGCCAATAGGATTCAAAAAGATGATGTCAACCATAGGGGATGATTCACCATTTTTGGAGTAAAAAGTAAAAAGATTATAAAATAATAAAATAATATAACTAGTTTTCAACTCGTATTTTCAACTTATATCCCTAAACTTTTACTCAAATTTCGAGTGGAAACACTCGTTGGATGCAAAATCTGATTCCTCATCCAAGGCGTGCCCATGTTGCATACTTTCGATGGACCCTGCTACACGAAAAATGAGAAATACATGAAAAAATGTGATTGCAATCACATTTTTTCATGTATTTCTCATTTTTCGTGTAGCAGGGTCCATCGAAAGTATGCAACATGGGCACGCCTTGGATGAGGAATCAAAAATCACATTTTTTCATGTATTTCTCATTTTTCGTGTAGCAGGGTCCATCGAAAGTATGCAACATGGGCACGCCTTGGATGAGGAATCAGATTTTGCATCCAACGAGTGTTTCCACTCGAAATTTGAGTAAACCCATAGGGAGATAAGTTTAAAAAAATAGGTTTTTTTCCCTCTAAAATTTGATGATGCAATCTAATCTTATTTTATTATTTCTACTATTATTTTATAATTTCCTTAGGAAGCCCATTTTAGACCTCAAAATTCCCCTAATGAGACTTTCATCACTTTTTTACAAAAGCGAATTACAAAATAGATGATTCAAAGGAGCCAGTACAGATCAAAGTTTTAGACTTGGATCCCTCAACATATATTATCTCATGTTGATGTTCTATGTATCTTATGACATAAATGTTCCTAGGGAGTATATCTCAGGCCAGTTCTCCAGTTTTATTTTGAATTTCGTAATCTCTGTTTGTACTCATCTATCATTCTCCTCTCTACGAAGAGTCTTTTTCTAGCTCTGGTCAGGTCTCCCTAGTGAGAGACTGAAAAGACAGTTTTGACACTTGATGTACTCTCCAGTTTTTGGAGTAAATGAAATTCACCTTACCCAAAAAAATTGAATTACAAAATAGAATTACTTTTAGAATTAATTTAGAGAACATCTTGAACTACCTTTCATATGTTCAAACATCACACTAAAAATATATTGAAGTTTTTATCCAAGCTATAATTCTCAATACTCCATCTTAGCGAGGAAGGAATTATGTATCAATCCAAGTTTTTCTTTCAATGCCAAAATTTCCCTTTTGCCAAACACTTGGTCAACATATTAGTTACCTATTCATCCATGGGAATATGTCGAAGATTCATTGCTCCCTTCTAAACCCTATCTCGAATGAAGTGATCTTTGATCGTGATATGCTTGGACTTGTCATGAAACACTAGATTCTCAAATAGTTTGATACAACTCTAATTATCACAATAAATGATTGTAGGCTCCAAGTCCTAATCAAACTATCTTGTAAGTAACTTGTGAAGCTAGAAGGCCTCACAACTAGTAGTACTAGCTACCATGTATTCTTTCTCTATTGAGCTAAGCACCATGGAAGTCTTCTTCCTACTGATTCCGAGTTAAAGTAGCAACCTGAGGTGCTCTCCCTATCTACAACATTGTCTACCAATATGAGTTTGAATAACCATGCAACTTCACTTCACCATCTCCAAGATATATCAAACCATACTCCACCATGCCCCCTCAAATACATGAGCACATGATTTGTTGTTACCCAAATGCTCCTACCTTGGCTCTACCATGAACTAACTCAAGATATTCATTAGAAACCATATATCTGACATAGTAGTGACCAAATACATCAAAGAACCTATCAGTGTACAAAACATATATCTAGCCTGGTATTGACCAAATACATTAAAGAACCTATCAATTGCTTATACATCATGGTTTCCATCAACTTTAAATCTAAATTTGCCACCTTCCTCAAATTAGAAATCATGGGTGTGGCAACACGTTTTCAATCCTCCTTTTGAAACCTCTTCAGGATATGAATTGCATACTTACCCTGCTCAAGGAAAATCTCCCCTGATCTCTATCAAACTTCTAACCCGACAAGTAATGCATCATGTCAATGTCCTTCATCTTGAAATAAAATGCCATGTCTACTTTGCACCTGTAATGATTTTCTTTGCACCTATTAGAAAACAAGTCATCTACATATAACACCAAAATAAGTAGACTCGTAAAAATAAATATAAGTTAGAATCTACTTCTCTTTTGGTGAAGCCCATACTTTGTAGATATCCATCAATCCTAGAATACCATGCTCTCAATGCCTGCTTGAGTCCATACAAGGATTTCTTAAGCCTACACACATGCGACTCCTTCCCATTTACCTCAAAGCCCTAAGGCTGCTCTATGTACACTTTTCCTCAATGATCCCACTATGAAAAGTTATCTTCACATCAATTTGATATATCTTCCATCCCATAAATGAAACAGAGAACATAACATATCTAATAGAAGTGTACTTGTTGATTGGAGAAAACGTCTCATTGGACTTTGGAGTCCACTCCCTGTCCTTAGGAGAACCCTCTTGCCACAAACTTCACTTTAAACTTCTCAATTTTCCATCTATAGCATGCTTAATGTTGAAATTTGGTACCGGAGGACACGTGGTTCCCTAAGGCTTTGATCTTTGGCCTAGGGAAAGTGTCCAAAAGAATTTAAAATTTGGTACCAGAGGACAGGTGGTTCCCTAAGGCTTTGATCTTTGGCCTAGGGAAAAGTGTCCAAAAAAATTTAATTTTTCTCCTAAAGTGACTTTATAATTTTTATAAAATCAAATCTAATTTAAAAGTGACTTTAAGTGATAAAGTTACTGAAGTCTAATTTTAAAGTGACTTTAATAAAGTTAATGTAAAATTAGAAAGGAAAAGTGACTTTGGAACTAAATGACTAAATGGGTCTTTATTAAAGTGGGGTGAGTTAATAAAGTGAGATTTAAATGAGCATTTAATCCTAGATCTCAATCTATTTCAGCCATTGGATTTAGAGGTTACCCAAAAGTCACTTAGGATTAGATTAAAGGAGGAAAAGGAGGCAAAAGGTCATTCATTCTTTCATGAGCAGATTGAGAGAAGGAGAGCAAGAGAGCAAGGGAGATTTATGGACAAGGAGGAGAAGAAGACAGCAACTTGGCACACATTCCAAGGCAACAGTTGAGCAGATTTGTACAGCTAATTCAGCTCACATTGAAAGACTGATTTTGGCACGATTTTCTAGAAATCCGTACAGCTGGTTTGCACAGAAATCGAGGAGTGATTTGCACAGAAATCGAGGAGCAGTTTGTTGTTTTTCTGCACACAAATCAAGGTCCATACTGCGCATTTATTGCAGGTCGTACAGCGCATTTAATGTAGGTCGTACAGCAACATTCAAGGCTAAAAGTGGGCACGAAAATCGAGGAGGTCGTACAACATTTATTGTTGTCCTGTTTGCTGTAATTTCCAGTTTGCTGTGAGGCACGGCAAAAGAGATAAGTTGTAAATTTGCTTGCTGATTTTTTGCTGAATATTTCTCACTGTAAAAAAGGCATTTTCAGAAATAAAGAAGAGCTCTCGAACTGGTTTTCCCCAAGAGTTGTAGGGGGTTTTTCCAGGGTCACATTGACCAAAAATCACTGTGTTCAAATGTGTTAAATCACTGTTTGTACCCGCTGATTTTTTATTTCTGCATTTTCCAGCATTCTGTAAAATTTCCAGAATTTGTGTTTTCAGCAAAAATTTATTTTTTCAGTCGTTGAATGTATGGATATGGGAAAGGGCATTTAACTATATGGAAGAAATAAGGTGAAACTGAAAACCGGGGTGGGAAATGAGAAAGTTTTACACTTAATCTCATAGAACCACCTAGAAATCATAATTGACTTCCCCTCTTGTCTTAGCACTGTGTCCCAAACATCATTCTTCATGATGGAGGTGTACTCCTACACCATGGCATTCCAACACACTTTTTGATATGCTAACTCTTGAAACTGTAAGGCCTGGAATCTAGAATGCTTCTCATCAATGCCATATAGTCTAGAAACTTCTTCATAGGTTTGCTCTCTCTAAAAGTGCTCCTAGGAGTCACAACATGTTCCTGATCATCCTCAATGTCTTACAGAACCATTGACATATCGTGAAAAAAGTTGAAGGGGCTCCTATCTTCCCTTCTTCCCCTGAAGGTGGTTGTACTACCCTAGAAATCACTAGTCACCTTAGCTCAACCTTCAAAGCTTCCTTCTCCTTATCCTTTGTCAATGGAATAAGCTCATGCGACCTCCTGGTTGCAAAGTCTTCCTCAAACTTTACATCCTAAGTCACTATTGTCTTCCTTTGCTTTGTAATATATACCTTGTAAGCCTTTAAAGTCCCACTGTAACCCACAAATTAGCCCTTCATGCTAGAGGGCTTCAACTTTGTCCTCTTCTCTAAGAGTACATGGTATAAACTAGATAACCAAAGACGTAGAAATGACTCACTTCTGGCTTCAAACTAGTGAATGCCTCCTTTGGTGTCTTGTCCTTTAAGATCTTATAAGGACCCCAATTATGTATATAGTTTGTTGTGTTGCATGCCTTAGCCCAAAGAAACATTGACAAGTCCTATTCATGTATCATTTCCTTATGAACTCCTATGATGAATCAATTCTTCAACTCAACAGCCCCATTCTACTATGAGTTGTACAGTATTGTGAGCTTCCCCTTGATTCCTACCTCCTTACAAAAACCCTCAAACTCCATGGAGGTATACTTTCCTTTGTTATTTGATCTCAAGATTTTGATCTTCTTCCTAGTTTGGTTTTCAATTAAAGCTTTGAACTCCAAAAACTTGCTAAAGACGTCATCCTTGGTCTTTAAGAAGAAGATCCAAGTCTTGCAAAAGAAATCATCAACAAAAGGAAACATAATACATGCTACCTTTTATTGATACTATTGACATCAATCTACAAACAATCGAATGTTCTAGGTCTAGAATCCCTTAAACCTATGCTCATTGCTTGGGAAAGAAGCGTTAGTATGCTTTCCAAGCATGCACCCTCTACAGTCACCATGCTGCTTTCCAGGCATGCACCCTCTACAATCACCATGCTACTCAATATCGAACTCCAAAAGATTTGTGACTATCTCCTTCAGAATGGGAAATGCGTTGATTTTTTGGTAGTTACGGTTGTGGTATTCAAGTCAGCCAAATTAAAAGAAAAAAATCGTTATTCATGAACTTATGTAGGCTCTAGAAAGTTAGGTCGGCCCCACCATGCTAATGGGTGTGACTCTTGGTCAAAACCCACCTCCTTTAACTACTATATATACATAGTAACATATTCGACCTCCTTCATTTGGAGGTCAATTCGAACCATAAAAAAACCATTTGTTTTTTGTTCACGTGTGAAGAAGAAGAAGACCGAAGTCTTTTGAAGTTTGACCGAATTGTTTTTGGAGTCTATTGACCAGTGTTGTTATGATCTGTTTGACCAAGTTCAAGGCTTTGACCGAGACTTTCTAGGTAGTTTTGACCAAATTCTAAGCAGTCTATTTGACTCCAGTTTGACCAAAATTTTGAACCGTTTAACCGAGATTATTTGAGGCAATTTGATTGGACAGTTTGAATGAATTTCTAAGGCAGTTAACCGAACTTCTAGGCAACAACAGGAGGCCGAAATTTGGCCTGTTTGACTCAAGGTTGATCAAATTTGTGGGCAAATGTAGGAGGCCGAATTTAGGCCATTTTAACCAAGTTTGACCTGTGTGGATTATGTCGTCAATTTGACCAAGTTTGACTGGAAAAATTAGATTGTACTTTTGTTGAACTGAACAATTTCTCCTAGAACAGATTGTTGGGTTTTCTCCAGAGTTTGGGTTTCCCAGGTGAAAAATTTTGGTGTCTTTTGTGCATGGCTTTTCTACTATGATCTCTATTGTTCTATTGCATCTACTATTGAATTTTCTAAGTGTAATTGCTTAATGATGTTCTGAAAATTGTGCTTCTCAAAATTAGCACTAGAAAATCAACCCAAAGAAGCATTGACAAGCCATGTTCATGTATTATTTCCTTACAAGCCCCTATGATGGATCAATTGTTCAACTCAACAACCCCATTCTACTATGATTTGTGCGGAATTGACAGCTCCCTCTTGATTCCTGCCTCCTTACAAAAACCCCCAAACTCCTTGGAGGTATGCTTTCCTTCGTTGTTTTATCTCAAGACTTTGATCTTCTTCCTAGTTTGGTTTTCAATTAGAGCTTTGAACTCCTAGAACTTGCTTGAGACCTCATCCTTGGTTTTTAAGACGTAGATCCAAGTCTTTTAAAAGAAATCATCAATAATAATACATGCTACTTGTTATTGATGCTACTGACATCAGTCCATAAACAATCGAATGTACTAGGTTTAGAATCCCTTAAACCTATGCTCGTTGCTCGGGAAAGGAGCCTTAGCATGCTTGCCAAGCATGCACCCTCTAAATTCACCATGCTGCTTACTACTGAATTCTGGAAGATTTGTGACTATCTCCCTTAGAATAGGAAATGTCCTATGATGCAAATGCCCCATCCTCTTGCCCCACAACTTAAGTTGTCATTGTCATGCACCAAAGCTTGAATAGGTTCACCCTACAACTTGTACAAACTACCTTCTCTAACTTCTATTACCTAAGTTGTATCTGGGTTGGATTTTTAACTCAATTGCAAAGCCCTTATCCTCCATGACAAAACCACAAGCAAATTCTTCCCAGGACCTAGAACAAACAAGACATTGTAAAAATCTAAAGATTTACTTGACTCAAACTAGAAGAGAATAGTACTAACTCCTTCTACTGGATACTTGGCATCATCACCAAACTCACCCTGTACTCTTCCTTCCTACCTTTTTAGATTAAAATACAACTACCAAGTTGATGTCATATGTTGATATGCCCCATAGTCCACATGCCATGCATACCTAGAAATCATGTAGTTAGAAAGGCAAGATATCACGACAAATATGTCTCAAACTTGGCAACAAACTTGTTCAACTGAGTTTCTACAAAAACGGTTAACTTCTTCAAATGTTGATTCCTTTTATCCTTATTCTTTGGAGTCTGGACACTATGAGGCATAAAAATTGTACTTATGAAAAATGAAGCACTTGATTTTACTCAAGTCTTTCTTTCCTAAATGTGAGATTGATTCCTCACTCTTTCCCTTGCCCTTGTTGGGTTCTTTACCTCTTCCCTTATTTGATTGACCAAATAGATCTAGGTTCTCATCAGCACCCTTCTTGTTGGCCTTTGATTACCTCCAAGACACCTCCTAGATGCAATCATCCCAAAGCTTCTCAAAATCGAGAACATTTTCCCAAGTGAAAATAACTTGGAAAAATGATCCTCTTGAACCTGGGAAGCTATTCAATGCCATGTTCACTAGCTCTCATCTGCAACCATCTCCCCAACCATTGAAATCTAATCACAAATTTATGTGATCTTCGTAAGGTAACTAGTCGCTATGTTTAATAGTTTGTTCCACAATTTCATCATCTTGTTTATGTTCCAACTCTAGAAAAGAGTGACCACGGGGCATTGAAATCTCCTTCATCGTAATCTTCTTGTATACGAGGGATTTGATGGTCCTTTATGCCATCTCAGATCATTTACTTGGCCTTCACTTCCTTTTCGATGTGAACTTCCAAGTCTTGTGGATATAGAGGCAGAGTCACAACATCCTTGACAATATCCAAAGATCTATCGTGTCTAGTAAGTGTAACCCTCCTTTCCGGGTTATGAAATTTGAGGCACCATCTAATTTGTCCTCAAACAAGAGGCCCACTCCTGCCATCTCTGAGATCTATTGCACAGACTCCCAGATCAGAAAATTAAACTTCATGGGCCTCTTACTATTGGTTCTCCTTCCAAGCGAAGATTTATTGTTGCAAATCCTTAAGAATATCAATCAGAGATCACGATATGATAGCATGTCAAATTTTCAAACCCTAAGTGACTAATCTCCTTATGATGTTAATCAGACAAATGGAACGTGGAATTTAATTAATGTTGATATTAAATTTAGTCCATAGTATCAACCACAAAATTGATAGAAATTAAATAGTGGATGCATAAAAAATTAATTTCTCACCAAGAGAGATAATTACTCCTTCAAATCAACTTTTCATTCTTTTACATTTTTTTACAAAAATTGCTCTAAATTTCAGCTTTTATAACTTGTTCGAGAGATGCAACGGTTGCAAAAAACACAAACATCAGTTCTTTCTTGTACAACACTATTGTATGGGTTGTACAACACTATTGTATGGGTTGTACAACACTAGAATATTACTTTTTAAAACTATCTCAAACCACTTCTTGCATGTTCACACTAAACATGTGCGGAAGTTCCTTTCCAAGCTTTAATTCTCAACATTAAGATAGTTAGACAAATGTCAATGAGGAAGGGATGTCTATGCAGCATTCATTGATTAGGACTTTACTGAATGGTGGCAATGGTTACCAAAGGGGAAGTTGAATTGTTTCGATAGCTAAAGAGATACAAAGATAACCTAATCAATCTAACCATCTTGGAGATGGGCCATAAGAAGGTCGATTGCAAGTTGGGAGAGGTAGATGAACAAACTAGACATTAAACAATCTCACTATGGGAGTCGATTGAAAGATCACAACTGGCTTAGGGAGTCATTTTTTTTTTAGAGTAGAAGGAAGTTCTCCTTGAGGAAAGGGCAGACCTCGACTTTCCAATGATGGGTGCCATGGATTGTAGAACACAACCTTGTGGATGTGGAATCATAGAGGTGGAATCATAGAGATTATGTAAGGATGAAATTTTAAACAGTCATTGATCGACATTCTCTAAGGATTTCATAATATATGGAACTTATTCCCTAGGAATGTTCTTCTTAAAAATAACTATGTACTCTATTGTGAATATTATGAGATTGATTGTTTGTTCCTTATTTTGTTTCGAGGTTAACAAAGGAGAGAATCTAATCCATAATATTTATTAGACGGTCTACGTTTTGTCTCATGATATCCATGGTATAGATATATTGGACGATTCCGACTTTCTCTTCGGAAAATGGATCAAGTTGGTATCAGAGCAAAGTTCTTGTCATCTTGTGGGGTGTATGGTGAAAACAAGACTTGGATATCCAAAAGTTGGAGAACCATTACTACACGTAATTACTCATAGTTGTGCTTCAAGTCAAACTACAATGGGAGAAGAATGAAAAATCAATGTAAGAAACTATAGATTCAATAATTTGGAGATGCATGCAAAAAGTATTGAGAAATCAACTGCTATAGGATTTGGTTCGAGTGATGATCGACAAGACTAAACTTGGAGGAGAGGAAATTCCCACTTAAGAAAAAAACCTTAGAAGCCCTAAGACAAACCCTAAGAAGAATTTTCAATAGAAAAATTACCATTGGACATCGAAAAACCCTTTTAGAGTCAAAGTTAAAGTAGAGATAAAGCCTAATGATGGTTAGATAGACCTTTATCAACTAAGTAATTGGTTGAGACAACAAGAAGTCTAATGTTTCAATTGTTATGGGTTTTACCAATACAAACAACATTTTATTTTATTTTCTAAAGAGGCACATGCATTACCATGGTAGGAGAGCGTATGTCATGAAAATATCTTTACAAGAAAAAGCAAGTTGCAAATTGGAAGTTGTTGGAGACCCTCGTCAAAAGTCAATTCTATCTAATGTTATATGAAGAAGAATGAGATTTTTAATGGCATCATCATAGAGAGACAAAGACAAGGAGTTCAAGAATATAAAATCAAGTCCAAGAGAATATGTATGCAACTTAATATCGTCCAAAATGAAGGCTATAAAAAAGTACATCAATGGGCTACTCAATGACATTAGGAAGAAAGTGGATTCTCCGAGTTCAAGACCCTTGATGAGGCACGTAAAAAGGCCTTGATACCCCTCTTCTCAGTAGGGATACATACAAATTTTCAGTGCAACATACATCACCATTGTAAGCCCAAGGTCACAAGTCAACAACCATGTAAAAACCATGTGAGGCCTTGTATTAGGCATCCTAGACCTATTCCTTTATCATCGAGTCTTTATTCAATTGTTTGGTCAGACCATGTCATATCCCTTCAAGTTCCACTTAAGGTCACTTCGTCCCTAACCGGATTGGAGGGCTTTAGTTGAACTTTCTTGAGGACCCATGGTTTTATGGGAGCCTACATTTGTAGGGGTGATCACTAGTGTATGGGCCAGTCTAGCTCACGTCAAGCTGCACCTATGTCATTCCACATGGTTAGAGTCTATCAAGTCTGTATGTGACCTTGGCCTTGGTGCAATATTCCTCATGACAACGCTCAGAGCATAGCAGTCTCATTTGACAACATTCATGTTCCCCAAAGTAGTTCATGTTCCCAAGCAAAGTGGTCCCAGTGGTAAAAAAGTCAACCTAGTCTCAAATTATAAAGCATGATGAGCCGATTCTATGTCGCGTGAAATTTTTGAAATCTGAGCATTCTGTGGCTAGTTATAGCTTGATCAAACTTAGTCAACATGTCAAAAAAAAAATATTAGGGAGCATTTCAGGGAAAGCATTGGGTTGTTTATGACATGCATTACGTCAAAGGTCTCAATGAAAAGAACAAAACCCATGTTTCGGATTTTGCAAATCCTCAAAGGCGTTAGAGATCACCCACTTGGGCGTGATCATGTGGCAGGACAGGTTTCCTAAAGGCTTGATAGGGGCAAATCTTGACAAAATTTGACATGTAATATGTCAAAATTGGTTTACAGAGCAAAGGGAACAAAACAGATGTCTCAATTTCTCCAAATTCCTAAGGGAATTAGAGCTCCAACACAGGTATGATGATGTGGCAGGAAAAATGATGATGTGGCAATGCTAGAAAGATATATGGATCTTGAGATTAGATCCAAGCCAATTTCAACATACCTTGGTGCCAAAATTGTCAGAATGTTGGGGATACAATGTCCATGTGGATAAGTTGAATTACTAAAGGGAAAAGTCAAGTCAAGAATAGCCATTGTTGAAGTCAACTAGTCGTTAAAGGTTTAACTAGAAGTTGAGACTGGGTGGACCAATTAGTCGAGCAATACCATGAGCAAAGGGAATCTTGAACTAGAATTGTGGAAATTTGTCCAAGTCGACCCCTTAGTGGGTGAATTAATAAAATTATATTGTAATATTTTATGAATTAATTTACTATGTCTCCAACATGTGGATGATGAGTAAACATTTTATTGAAAAAGAGTCAAACTAGCTATTAGCCAACTATTAACTAGCCATTATAATGTTTTCTGTAAAAGAATAGTATCTCATTGTAATGTGGTTGTTGTCAATTCAGACAACGGCTATCCTAATAAAGAGCTTATATTTTGCAAACCCCTGTCTAATTTATTTTGTACATGGTTGAAGTGTCTTTTGTTTTTACTTTTCTTCTTGATATATATTTCATGCATAATAACTCTAACTTGTTTTGGACCTTCGTGATTAATAAAGTTATTCCAACACTAACAATTTTTTCCATTGAGGGTCTACCTAGTCACGTGGACAAAAAACCAGTGTTGCGAAAATCACAATATTATCGCGATAACAATAAAAAATCGCAAGTTTTTGAAAATGTTGATATTATCACCCGATTAATACGAAAAATTATCTTTTTCTCAAAAAATTGCAAAATAATCGCAATAACTTCAAATAATCACGATTAATTCATAGTAATCGCGATTCGATCTGAAATTATCGTGGGGGTGGCGGACAGCGGGTTTTATAAGGCAAAAAATGAATTTTTTTTTTTTCATTTTGAACAGACAACAGCAATGGCGTGAATTGGGAGCTGAGGAGGAGAAAACCCTGGTGGATCGAGAGCTGAGGAGAAGAAAAACCCTGGTGGATTGGGTGCTGAGGAGGAGAAAAAACTTGGTGGATTGAGAGCTGAGGAGGAGAGGAACCCTGGAAGGCGTCTAATAGGGCAGAGGGGGAGAAAGCTTAGAGATTTTAGCATTCCAAGCAAGAGAACTTCGTCTTTGGATTAAATTTCTCCAATAAACCATGGTTTCCAGGTATGGGCACCAAATTTGGCCATTTTGTTTTGATTTTTTTCTTGTTTTTGCTTGGGTTTCTATAACCCATTGTTTATCAAAGATTTTTGAATGGATTTAATGGTGTTTTTCTCATTTTTGTTGAATAGAGCGGAGAGAGTTCATTTTGGATTGAGTTGAGGGTTTTTTGTTTGTTAAATTGTCAAAAATTCAATGTATTGTGTCATGTATGTAATTTTTTTTTTTTTGTAACTTACAATTCTTATTGTGCCATAGGTTGAACTTTAAAATTCAAACTTCATCTTACATTAAAACTCAAGAGTTCAACCAAGTTACAAACATGCCAAGGAAATTGGACCCTCTGTGGGAATTTGGTGAACCTGATGGAGGTTTTGATAGAATGAACTTGACTTGCAAGTTGTGTGGGCATCATATGTCAGGGGGGGTTTATAGATTGAAGTATCACCTTGCACAAATCCCTGGATTTGATGTAGGGCCTTGCACAAATACAAATGCGGGAATCATCCGAAGAGCCATGAGATCATTGGAAGAATTAGAGCATGAGAAAGTGGCCAAAGCATAAATGGAGAAGCAACTAGCAGGGAAGATGTTAGATTCAGGTGAACATGGAAGTGGCACTGGTTCTACTTCAGCATCAATATCTACAACCAACCCAATAACTGCCTCATCATTTTTTGTTCCTAGAACCACACCTGGTTCACAACCATCTATCACTTCAATGCTTAAAAAAACTTAGAACAAGTTGACAAGTTGTTGAGCAATTTTCTCCTTTGGAGTATTCATTTCAGCATTGCAAGGAATAATCCATTTTTCCAGCTTGTTGTTGATGCTATAGGATACAAAATCCCTTCTTATGATGACTTTAGAGGCCAGATTCTTCAAGATGAAAAAGTTGACTGCACCAAAAGATTGGAGCCGTTTAGGGCATCATGGGCACAAACAAGATGCATTGTGATGTCAGATGGTTGGACCGACCAAAAGGGGAGAACCCTTATAAACTTCTTAGTTAGTTGTCCCAAGCGGGCAATGTTTAGGAAATCTGTTGATGCATCTTCACATATCAAAGATACAAAAACTTTATGTGATTTGCTGGATGTATTTATTTTGGAGGTGAGTGCAATACATGTTGTCCAAGTCATAACACACAATGCTGCAAATTATGTTGTTGCTGGCAAGATGCTTATGGAGAGGAATCCTATTTTATTTTGAACACCTTGTGTTGCACATTGTATTGATTTGTGTTGGAGGACATAGAAAAAATTTCCTTTGTCAAAGATATTGTTGACTCATCAAAAAGCATTACAAAATTTATATATAATCATACATTTGTGCTTAGCTTGATGAGAAAATTCACCAACAAGAAGGAGTTGGTGCGCCTCGCCATTACATAGTTTGCCACCAGTTTCATATCTCTTCAATCCCTCTTGAATTCTATGTAGGATGTGAAGAGAATGTTTCTTTCAAAGGAGTGGCGTGCTTTGACAATGAGCCGCAAACCAGAGGGAGAGGTCATATGCAGATTAGTTTCATACCAGGAAGACTTCTGGGCGGGAGTGCAGGAGGTGTGCACCGTTACTAAACCTTTGGTAAAGGTTCTTCGATTAGTTGATGGTGAGATGCCTACAATGGGCTATTTGTATGAGGCCATGGACAGGGCCAAAGAATCCATTCGGGCCTACTATGATGATAAGGAAGATGAGGGGTTTTAGAAACAACTCCTATGGGAAGTAATTGATGAACAATGGAACAACACACTCCATCGTCCCATTCATGCAGCAGGTATCTACCTAAACCCTGCATTTTCTTACCCATGTGGGTTCATATTTGATGCTGAGATCATGGATGGATTCTTAACCTGTGTTCAGAGGATGGTGCGATCTCCAGCAGAACGTGCAGAAATATCCAAAGAAATGGATATATATAGGATGGCAGGTGGCATATTTGGCTTTGATATGGCTATAACTGATAGGACGACTAAAATGCCAGGTATTTTTTAGTTTGTTTCAAATTTCATTGTCTCTTCAAGTTCATAACTTCATACTTTGCTTCAACTTTCAAATTTCATTTTTTTCTTATGTTTATTTAAAATTTTATTTGTAATTTTGTTGTAGATGCATGGTGGAAAATCTATGGTGCCAAGGTATCCCATCTGCAAAAGCTTGCCATTCGAATCCTTAGCCAAACATGTAGCTCCTCAAGATGCGAGCGCAACTGGAGTGTATTTGAAAAAATACACAACAAGAAGCACAACAGGTTAAACTTAAAAATTAAAATATTGCAAATTTCCAGTTATTTTTTGAATTCATTAAACAATAATTTTTTATAATTATTATTTTATGATCTTTGTACAGGTTGGAGTCCCAACGACTTAAGGACATTGTCTATATCTACTACAATCTACGATTGTGGGTGAGGCAACTTGAGAGGATACTTGATATAGAGGCCATCTCATTGGATGGGATTGACACCACTGCCACATAGAGGGTTGAGGCCGAGAGGCCTCTCATGGAGTCTGCCAATGATTGGTTAGAGCAAGAGGTAGCGGAAGGCATTGAGGGGGAGGAGGAGGAGGAGCAACAGGAGGAGGAGGTGACACCACCTACCCGGGCTACCCCTGCCACTAGTAGAGGACGTGGTCTACCTCTTGTAGCTCTTAGTTCTTCAGCTTCTAAAGCACAGCAGAGTCCACTGCCAACTCCACCAACATCTACATCTAGAGGGAAAGGGAAAGCTATTGCATTTTCTTGCAAGAGGCGCAGAGGAAATCAATGGTATTAGTTATTTGGTTCATTTCATTGTATATGACATTATGACTCATTATATGAGATACATTATTATATTTTTTATTGATATTTTGAGGCTGAGTTAGGACTCGGGATTCAAGACTTACTATTCAGGACATGATTCACTGTTATGTGTGCTGTAGCACTAGAAATGATATTACACATCTTATATATTAGTTCTTTTATCATATTTATGTGTCAATGTATTTATTTTATGTTGTAGATGCTTTAGATATTAAAAAAATTGAAAAAAAATTGAATATTTTTGTATTTTACGATTTTTTCCCGATTTTTACCAATTTTTTCCCCTCACCGAATTAATCCCGATAACGATTTTCGCAACATTGCAAAAAACAGTTAGGGGATAACCCCACTTGAGTTTCTTGGTTTTGCAAGTAGGTCAATCCAAGTGTTTGAACCATATTGTTGAGGGAGCTTCATTTCGTCTTCCGAATTTTGTATTCTACTGCACACAAAAATTGAAAGTTGGAGACACCAGTACAAGAAGAGACTGCTCCTAGGAAAGCTTGAAAGTCATCAGGAAGGTTAAGCAACACTGAGGGTGACTTCCATTACAAACCAAGCTCATTCCCTTGGAAAAATCCATTCATATTGACTTTAGAGAAGTATTGACTTCACACTCCAGTGAAAGGTGAGATCCAAAAGGGCACAGATATATCACAACCGTTATATCAAAATTAATTTTAATTTTCTACAATTAGAGTGGGATGTCAGCGTTTTGTTTTCTCTTGTTTATTTCTTTTAGCAAGCTAGAATCTTAGAGATAATTAATTTAATTGATAGATCTTACCAAGATAAGGTACAAGTTTCCATTATACACTATTTTACACTTGTATCTAGCCATTGCATTTGCATATTTGAAGATTACGCTGTTGTACAAGAGTGATCTGCACGATTTAAAGCAAGTACTGTGGCCATCCAAGTAAGTACTCACCCTATAACTTTTAACTTTTCCATTTGTTGTAAATGGTTTAAAAAGCAGTATTTTAATTATTTAGAGTAATCTTTTAATTTTCAGCAATAAATAATTGCATATTTTAAATCCAGTATAATTTTGGGTGCTTACACATAAATGTTTCACCCAGAAATCTGAGTATTAATTTCCAGTCTGTTGGAAATTGAGTTTTCAGTCAAATTTTGGTAGAGAGGAGATCCCAAAAGGCTCTATATTAACCATATAACCTTTCCACCCTCTAGACTAATTCTCTAAGAGTGTTAGGGTGGCTGTAACAATTAAATCAGATTGTTGTCCCTGCATTTTACACAAACTTTATAGTCTGTTACACACAACAATAAGTTGTTTTAAGTCATATCTCATTAACTAGTCACACAAACTGAAAGATAACATCATTTCTAGTTAGTATTTTCAGTGTAGACCAAAATCGATAGGTTGCATGCTATTTTTTGGTGTATTTTAGCTACTGATATTTGTTGTTTAGAATTCTGCTACTACAATGACATTTATATAGCTAGGCAACAGATATCAAGTAAACACCTCCACCTAAGTTGACTCCACATAAGGCACTGGTCTTATACCAGAGTTGTGAGGGTGATTAAGGGACTTCTCCATTAGTTGTTTAGAAGGTGTTGGGCCCAAATAGCGGGGATTTGGGCCGAGGTGACAGTGGGTTCTTGCCCTATGTGTGCCCATCTAGCAGGTTGCCAAGACCTTAACAACACTGCTAATTTGATCAGTAACTGGCCCTATATATTGAGAGTAAACGATGGCACAAAATTAAAAGTGGAATGAATGCTTCTAGAAGGGAGAAAGGATCAAGAAGGACGAGGGAAACAAAGGTGAAGGATGATATTTTCCAGTGCACACAGAAGAAGAACTTGCAATTTGAACACTCTAAGAAGGATGATCACTATAAGGACCATTATTGGGTATTACATCCTAAACTTATTCCCAAGCACCACATTGGAAAGAAATTCTTGAAAGTTTAGAAAGTAGAAATAAAAAAGATAGGAGTATTGGATGTTGATGACATAGTTTCATTGATGGCTCTGTCAAAAACTATAGACATTGGAAAAGGTGAGTTTATTAAGAAGAAAGACCCTACTAGAGTGAAGAAGTTGATTTCTTTTTCCAAGCAAAGATCCTTACACATAGTAACAAAAAGGTTGTTCCATGTAAAGATCTAAATTAAGAAGATCATAGTAATGGTTATCTTTTACTTAGTCAAGGGGCATTAGCATGATTTGGGGAGGTAATTTTTTCACTCTCCTTGCCCAGGTTCAAATCCCCAATAAGACATACACGAGCTATATGTTGAACACTTCATAAGTTAACAACTATACATGAGCAAGTTATGGGACTCTCCATGAGATAATTGTTGATTGGGGTTGGCAAGGTACCAACAATTGGTTTACCTTTGTTACCATCCTCAGAATGAGGGGAAGTGTCCCAAAGGTTTCCTAGTGATCTATTTTATATAGAAAAATAAATAAATAACCATCTTTGACTTTGGGAGTCAAAAGACCCTTAGTTATGAGACACTAAGCATCCTAAACCTTATCCTTTGGGCTGGTTACAAAAGGATGCAACACCACAAGTCACTCACCAATGTCAGTTCAAATTTTGTATTGCAAATAAATTTTCAAACAAGATGGTGTGTGATGTTGTGCCATTAGACATGTGATTGTCAATGGGAGGTCATATTTGTGCGATAGAGACATTATCTTCTTGAGAAGAGACAGGAAGTGGAGGTTGATGAAGGAAGGATAGTCATTCCTTATTAATTGTTATAGGGGTCAAAAGAAAATATCCTTGATTTCTACTAGCTAGGCTAAGGGATTGATCCACAACAATGACAAATGCGTAATGTGAATTGTAGACCAAAGGAGGATAAAGTTGCAGAAACAAAGATGAGAAGAGGAGTTGAAATCATAGTCCACTAGAAAGAAGACTTGAGTCAACTTCTACGCAATTATGAGTTCATTTTTGTAGAACCAAAGGGGTTGCCACCTACAAGGCCACTTGAGAATGATATTCAATTGCTACTAGAATCACCATTAACAAATCTTGGACATTTTGAGCTTCTCTTATGGAATGTGACGAGATTTGGAGGGAGATTCAAGAATTGTGGATTCAAGACAACATCAAGCCAATACGATAAGTCTCAGCCTACCAACTATCCCCCTAGTGTTAGTGAATCAAACTACAACAGCATTTCATACTATCCAAATGCTCCTAAACATGATAGAGCTTATCACCTGAAAAAGGTGGGGTAATGAGATTAATATCACATAACCCAAAAGCACCTCAAACTTGATTGGCGTATTGTGCAATGATCACCCATTGATGGAACAAGACTTACCAAGGCATTGAACCCTCATAGCAACAAACCACCCATTTGGTAGCAAGAATGCTACCTACAATGACAACATCAATCAAACCAATGCCCCCGTCATCCTTGGGCATGGTGCAGACATCCCAAGGAACCAATGGGAAACCCCACTCCCCATGATACTTCGGCCATATACATACCCTCAAAATATAGTCAAATCTATGTAACTAGGCCTTGCTAAGGAACCTACAAGATCTGTGGTAGACACAAGAACCCTGCAAAATTTGGTCGGCAACAATTAGTTTTTCCTCAAAGGGAAGGTCATTATTATGCAAAAAATGGAGCTTGATTTGAAGCCTCTTAAGACACCATTCCCACATAAAGATCGGGAACAAACCAACTCCAAAAGGAATACCCAAATAATGAACAATGACCTCAAGGTGAATATAAGACCATAGTGTAGAGATCCAATCTAGAGGAAAACCTAACCCTACTAACAAAAATCAGTTTAATGACCACTGGCCACAACACCTAAAGCAAAGAAAAAGGTGTCCAAACATGCAAGTGCCCCATCAACTAGGTCCCACTCCATCCTAACCAAAAAGAGAGAATCATCAACACATTGGTTATTAACCATCTCTGAAGTAATCGAGAAAAGAATACCATGAACATGCCCCACAATATGGGTAGCATCTAGCAAGTAACCCGACACATTAGTTGTTAAGCCATACAAATAAGGAGCCAACAGACATCCTTGGATAATGGACCGATGCAATAAGATCCATGAGGACAACGCATTATTAACTAAGACAAAGGTTGAAGCATTAGTGAAGGTATTCACCTTGGTGAGACAGTAGGGTCTAAAACCAAAGCACATCTTCAAAATAAAGGACCAATCAACCCTATAATAAGGCATGTCAAAATCAATCTTCAAGATAAGGGACTCTTAACCAACATCGTGAGCCCAACCCATAATCTCACAAGCAAAAACCATAATGTCATAATTGACTCTCCCCTACAAAAACTCTCTCTACTCCTAAAACACCACATCTATAGTAACTAACCATCTACTCAAAACCAAATCCTTGGCCACGATCTTGTTGGCAAAAGTGAGCAACATTACAGGCCACCACCTCCTAATGGACTCTTAAGTTGCATTCCTTGGACTAAGTTTGACTAGACCTTAATTGAGAAATTCAAAAAAGTGACAACAAGTGAACACCTCTTTTATCAAATAGTAGAAATCATCACTAATGGTATCCCACACAACCTTGTAAAACTCACAAGGAAGACCATCCATGCTTATATACTTGCCATTCTACATGCAAGACACAACAACATAAACCTCCTCTCTCGAAAAATCTTTGTTTGACCTATCTTGATCACTAACATAAACCTTGTGGGGTACAACCCTACAACAAACATCACTTACAACCACAACCCCGCCTATCAAAGTATAAGGAGTGAAAGTATTTTGAAAATGCATGCTAAGCATAACTTTAATCTCTGCAAGATCCTCAACAAAAGGAGCATCAGCGCAACACATAGTCCAAGCACCCTATCTACAGCCACCTTCCACTTGAGGAAATCAAAATAGAAGATGGATCCCTCATCCCCCAACTAAATCCACTAGAGACAGGATCAAATTACAAACCCTGGCTGCCTAGAAGAAGAGGAAGTAGGTATAATAACTACTTGATGGAGGACCATCTCAAAAGATCACTCGTTGGTCCTCTTTTTACCAGTAAGGACAACAAACAACGTGGAACAAGATGAGAATAACTTTTGTAAAGGGATGGATGATTTTTGATATTTGTAGAGGGGATTTGATGGGCTTGACTCAGATTCACAAATTAAAGAGAGCACTAAACCATCAAGATAGACCTTATCCATGGAGTTAGCAAAAACCCATAATACTTATTTCTTCAAGAAAGATATCAATGATGCACTTCTCCTTTGCTCAAGAAAGCTTGGTGTAGACCCTTTAGGGAGACCTAGAAAGCTAGAAATGAAATAAGTTATCTCCCCTATAGAAAAGCCCTTATTTCTGTCTATAACCATCTCCAACTTCACAAACTCGTCTTGAAGAGTCACATTATGCAAATCCTCTTCAAGAAAGATACAAACCTCATGAAGCCATTTGCAACTCTTTTCTTCACTTCCATGCTATCATCCCACATTGACCTTTCCTAAACTTAACCATGTGGGACAAAACATCCTCCCACCACAAAATCCAGCCATAATCCCCAACATCCTAGGAGAAATGTTTGAAACTCCCTAAATGAGGGCCTAGAAATCCTATGACTCTAGGTGGGACACATTTAGCATAAACAATATAAAGGGGTGAATCAACCAATCCACCCAAAAAAACCATAGTTTGAATCAAAAGATGATCCAAACGTATTATAGATAAGCACATCCATGGGATGAAGCCTGCTAAAGAATAACATATCCTCCTGGGAACCATGGAAACAATCCAACCATGCTTGAGACTCTATCCTTACCTAGCCAAAAGTTGGTCCAAGTGAACCAAACTTCATTGTTAAGCCCCTTTTGTTTCTAGTAGGGTTAAAAATCTGAAGAAGAAAAAATTGGCAGTTGAACTAAGCTTACTTCTTCGTACCACTAACCATTAATCCCAACCCTCCACAATGATCACCATCTGACTCCACCATATTGATATGCTTTCCTACAATCCAGTCTGCAACCAAGAGAGAAACCAGCAAATCCAAAAGTTTGCTATGCTCCAAAATCAAGTTAGGACCATAAACAACATAGAGACCTATCAATTAGTATTGAATCAAGAGAGTGACCTAAAAACACCATTCAGATCTTATCCCCAAGCCATGGATGATATCATACAAGGATGTGAAGGTTCATTTACCCTTTTGCCACACTCTTGACTTCAATAGTTTTGAGATGGACAACCGGTACAATACCTAGAAATATCTTTCTTTAGAATGAAGCTCACTTCATTGTCCTAGAATATATGAGGGATGGATCAATGACAATTCCCAATCATAACCAATTCGTCTACAACACCTACAACTAGATGAGGCCTTCTTACAAAAGACTGAAGAACACTTGAACCATTTAAGGTAAATTCTTGAAACTCTCAAAAAAAGAAGAATTTGTAGCTGAACACGAAGAAGTGTGACCTGTTACCACAAAATCTAGTAGCCCTTGAGAGGGAAACCCTAAAGACAAGAGCTAAACAAAGTGCTAACAATGGGGTAGAGGCCTAATGTCACCTCAGCCAAAACCCCCTACTCTTTATGGATTTTCACCGATGGGAGGAGTCTTGGTAAAGGGGGAATCACTTAAAATGGATATGCTAATGATAAAGTACAAACTACTAGAGCTCATTCAAAGAAAGACATACAAAAGGTACAAGGCTTTGAAGAAGCAAAACGTTCTCAAAGAAAAGCCTTAGACGAGATGGCTCAAGACCTAGGGTTTTGATATTTTCGATGAAAAAAAATATTCACAAGGTCAAGACCAAAGAGAAAGGGTTTCTTACAATGATAATTAGCTATTACAACCAACAGCTAGCAGCCCCTGACAGCGATAGAGTAGTTGATGTGATGTGTCATTCTTATCTTTGCCACCAACGTCAGTGGTATGTTTCCTCACGCATTTGTCAAGAGTACATGTTGGAAGGTGGGCAATCTTACCCAAAAGGTACTTTATTCATTATGCAATCGGATGCTTATGCTTGTTTTTCATTTGGGCATTTGGCATGGATTATGGGGTGACTTGGAAGAAGGAAGGGTTTTGACCGTGGTTTTCTTCTCTCACCTTAAATGGGGGTTAATCTTCAATCCTAGTCTAGTGGGACCTCCCCTAATGGTCTGTGGCTTCAGGAAGGACACTACTTGGGAAACCTTGATTGAGATAGTGTGGTCCTGTTTTCCCCATTCCATACCACTTTCCATCCCTATTATAAGCCCCATAATCCACCTCCCGTTTACGGGTCCACTTTACCATGGGTGAACTGAGATTTAACACTCCCTCCACTCTGCTTTCACCGCATATTTGGGTTGAGCCTGGAAACTTTGCCCCTGGAGGTTGATGCAACTAAAAGAAAAGGAAAGAGCATATCATGACCACAAGTAAGAAACAAAAGAAAGAAAATTATAAAATGCAAAAGATGGCGAGAACATTAACATTGGCAATGAGCAAAAGCCAAGCATGAGCTCTACCCCTTATCATTATGGCCATCACCCAATTCTTGGGGCCAATGTTTCTCTGCCACGTCAGGAACCCTTGCACGTCACAACCCTGGTGGGCGATGAACTGCCCCACCACCAAGGGGGTAGCCACTGCTACACATCATTTAAAGCATGCTCTCATTTACTAGTGCTTAGCACAATTATACAAAGAAAAATCAAGAAAAACCTAAGACAATATGAAGGGTGGAAAAACAAAGTTCAAGGTAACTCATGCATCCATGATTTCTCCCTCCTCACTTTTGTACGCCCGGAATGTGGAATTCCTCATCATTGCTACCCCTTTGACCATGGCATTTGGCCCTAATACCCCTTTTCCCCTTTGTCCCACCACTATTCACATGACACCTATTGATTGAAGTATGTACCAAGGACCTATCTTTCCCCTTAGGGGTTGGAAACACCTAATAGGATCGTTCATTAGCCACTCCTACCTAGGGAGGTAACACTATTATGTGATCAAAGCACTAAATTTGGAAGGGAATCCTTTTATGAAGTGCCATTTTGCCCTTGATTAACAAGCTTGGTCCACTTAGATACACTAATGATTATTGTACCTAATGGTGAAGATGAAAAACTGGATATTGTGTGTGATTGGCAAGTGGTTTTCAACATGGGTTAGGCAACTTAACTGGGACCCAAGCCCATTAGAGGAGCATATGACACCCTACAGGTGAAGCATTGAGAACCATGGAACTCTTATCACTTGCTGAGCATCATTCATATCAATGGGCACCCTCGGCTCCTCAACAGGCTTGCACTTTGCCCCATATTATTCACGAGATGATGCACTTGGACCAGCGTGCCATAGTCGGCTTAACAATGATCACATGGTTTGGCCCCTGAATCCGAGGCCCAAATGAGGTTTGTCTCATCCCTTGAGACATGGGAGGACTAGCACCATCCTCAGAGCCCTCAACATTGGAGCAGAACCAAGCTATTTCACCACCAAGAGACCCATGAACCCAACTTTTGTGCCCCAAACCCAAAACTGGGGTCCGCAAGATGATTTGCATGGAAGCCTAGGGACCCAGTCCCAGACCGTGACTTTTGGAGCCCTCTACACTCATTTTCACACTACAGGAGCCCAACGGTTGCCTAAAGAAGACCTACGGATGCATGAAGTTAACATTTCGGCCCTCCTATGAGATTATTATGTTTTCACATTGCCCATAACGTCAGCGTGTGACCTTGCCTAGTATTTCCCATTATTTTATTAGTTGAGGGACTAATAAGTTAAAATTAGACATCATTGGGCACATATATTAGAGACACCTCATTTGATCTCTCTCATCACCGACTTTGTAAATTTGGACCTCTTTAGAGAATTCGCATTTGCTTCTTGTGGGTGAATTGGAGATCATAGGATGCACTTTGATGTTTGGACGCTGATTTGATATTCTTTAGAGCTATTCTTGGTTTAATGGAAGGATATATTGCATGTTATCTTGAAAGTGAATCTTATCATTGAATATTTTTTCTTGAATGTCTAATGCATGGAACTATTGATTCTAGGTTAAATTTTGTGCCCTAATTTGTTGAAGGTTAATTTATTTAAAAATATCTATATGGATGTTGTATGCATTACTCATCATAACATGTAATGAATATTCCTAGTGGTGATCTCTTTGTAGCTCTCCCATGAAACTCCATTTTTCCATTAAATGGGTAAATGCTAGAAATTTGATAGCTAGGGCATCAAAATTTAGTCTCCTTGGAAACAAATTTGGTTTATCTTAAGCATCCTAGACTCCATATGCCCATAGTACAAGGCACTAGTCCTATCACTGATTGATCATCTTGAAATTTCCTCCATAAATTTCTCTCCTTAAAATTCGGTCCTTTCAAGACTAGTAAGGAGAATCCCAAGCTTAGAGCGAAATTCTAAGGAGTGTTTTTGGTGGTTTGAGAAACTAAACTTCAAGAGGTAGGTCTTGACTACATGACCTATCATTTTGTTCGGTATCCACTCAAATTTCATCAATAAAATCTCTTGCCCTAGGTGTTGTCCTAGAAGGAAAACCCTAGTTTCTTCTCCCTCAACTTGAGGACTTTCTTGAAGGTTTCATGAGCCTTGTAATTGTTGTAATCCATCACAACCTTTTCTCTTTGGCCTTGACCTTTGGGACTCCCATTATCGTCAACTACATCAAACCCTAAGTCTTGCACCTCCCTTTTCTATGTCTTTTCATTAAGAGCGAATTGCTTCTTTAAAGAAGCCTTTGAACCTATCTTGTGTCTCTCTCTTGAATGAGCCTTAGTGAGATCATCTTATACCTTATCTACATCCTATCTATCTTAGAATTGATCTCTTCCTCTCTTACCGGGACTCCTCCCATCAATGAAAATCAATAAAGAGCAAGGGGTTTGGCTGAGGTGACATTGGGCCTCGACCCCATTGTTAGCAGTTTGTATACCTCTTGTCTTGTAGGGTTTCCCTCTCTAAGACTTGCTAGATTTTGTTGTAACATGTCCTTGCCAGACATGTACTTTCATGCTTAGCATTAACGATTGGTGGAGATTGACTAAGTGTCAAGTTAGTCAAGTGTAGACCTTCTAGAAATGGAAGTAGCTCATGAATTATATAGAGGTAAGTAGTTTCATCAATGCTTGTCAATATTTGCAAAAAATTATTTCAAGTTTCTTAGAAATTGCTACATCTTTACGTTTTTTGCCAAGAGAAAAAAGCCAATTTCTTTGGTCAAAATAACAAGAGAAAGCCATTGACATCTTGAAAAAGAAGATTTCTGAAGCATTGGTGTTGGTACTTTCAAATCTACAAAAGCATTTTGAGCTTAAGGATAAAGTATCTGGTTATGCTATGGGGGCAACTCTCATGCAAGAGGAAAGACATTGCTTACCTTTCAAAAACCATTAGTGGAGCGATGTTAGGAATACCTTACCTATGACAACGAGCTTCTATCTTTACATAAAGTAGTGAAGCATTGGAGAGCTTGTATTCTAGGGAAGGGAATAGTAATCCATACAGGCCACAAGCCTTTGCAGGTTTTGCAAATGCAAAGCAAGTTTCAACTTTCATCAAGCAAGGTATACCAAGTGGATGTCTTATCTATAATAGATTAAAATGAGTAACCAAAAGTAATTATAAATTCAGAACACCATCGTAATTAAATCTCAACGTATACTTCCTTGCAATGTTTAGCAAGGATTCTAGGAAGTGAATCAAAATCAATACACCTACTTACCCTGATAATCAATTTCTTCTCTTCGAAGTCAAATAACCATGGAACCACGGACAAAGATATGAAATGTAAAGCAAGCTCATTCGGAAAGCAATGACTATTCTGTCCAATTTTCCTTTCAGCTCCATGCAAATAACAGAATTGACATATTCAATCCTATGAATGACTGATTGAATCCAAAGGTTGCCATGTCAATATCTAATTCCTCATCAGCTCCATTGTATGACTTAGAATTCTACATATGGGAGCTATCCCTTTAGCTTCCATCTAGCCCATCTCAGTTATTCTTGAAATAGTACGAATGGTAGTGGTATTACTATAAGATATTTAAAGCATAAGAGTTCCAATGTTGAATTACAAAGGGTCCTAATAGAACAATAATAATAGAAGCATTAAGCCAGAAACAAATGGAAATTGAATGGTTCTGTTTTGCAATATACATAAAGAAAAGGATAGTTTTTAGAGTGTACCTGTCAACGAGAATGTTTCCCTTTGGATGCACAACAAAATATGATGTTGCACCATGCGATTTATCGGAATGATAACCACAGAGGTAAACGCCCTGTGTACATTTAAACAGATGAGCCGAGAGCATTTACTATATAATGTACAACATTGATGGATTAATAGAATGCTTTTACAAATGGAATCCAACAGTGTAGGAATCTCAAGGCAGAAAATGTAATATCTTAGGTTTGTTGGCGTACTTGAAATAAAGGAAACAAGGTGAAACTAAGATTGAATGAAAGAAAAGATAGAACCATTTCTTACAGGAAGACTCTTCTCATCAAGTGGAAGAGGAAATGACATTTGAACTTGTGAAATGTCAAGAGGACTCTGTGTATGTATTGATGCTGTGGGACAAGATATCAGAGCCTACAAGAGAAAATCATTCACATTCAAACATCAGTAATTATATCCAGCCATGCTTATACCATCAAGCTCTTTATCATGAAATTTGTACTTGTCACTTCATTTGCAGTGTTGCCTGAACCACTAGAGCCAAATAAATCCTTTCTGTAGTTAACAGCTATGCCAGAGCGCTGAATTTGAATATACCTAAAAACAGAGTCAATTGTGATCGGAAGGTGCCATTTGTCATTTACCAATCAGTAATGCACTTCATCTTACCTTATCACTGGCACTCACAACAGTAGCCCAAATGAAATAAGTTGACTTGCACTCACCAGGGAACCACTTGACTTACAATTTGCTCATGACAGTGACCTTCATGCCATGGGGTAAGCTACCTAACAATGATTCTAGACCTCTACACTGTGTGGAGTTCATATAACCACAATTACCTCACACGTCTTCTTTTTTATAAATATATTCAGAATCAAAATATCAGTGTGTAAATTGCAAGTAATGCACTTCATCTTACCTTATCACTTGCACTCTCCATGGTAGCCCAAATGCACTAGGTTTACATGCACTCACCAGGGAACCACTTGACTTAAATTTGCACATGAAAGTGACCTTCATGCCATGGGGTAAGGTAGCTAACAATGATCCCAACCCTCTACACTCTGTAGAGTTTATATAACCACACTTCCCTCACACGTGTTATTTTAATAAATATACCGAGAAACAAAATACCAATGTGCATTACTAAATATTTTGTAGACATAAATATGTAATCTGTTAGTACCAGTGTATAGTGATTAAAACAAAGCTGGTGCAGGCTGTAAGAAGAGTACAAACATGATTGTTTAGTTGAGGTCCTTTTTACTCTGCAAATGTCCATGTTGAGTCGCTATATAGTTCAGTTAATTAGGACTCTGGAAAGAGACAGAAGAGGCAGATTGCTTCAATGGAAAAGAGAGAAAATCTCCCAGAAGAGCACAGGAAAAGGCTGCAAAATGTAAACAGAGGGAGTTGCTTAGAAATTGCGAGGTTTACATGGATTGTTCAGCTTTAAGACGATACATCCAGATAAATAACCGCCATCAATACACTCAGTAATAGTAGAAACGTGACAAGGAAATTATAACAGCCCTCTTATGACACGTTGTCTAGATTCTACCTCGGTCCTCAACTAGCTCTGACCCTTTTAAATCCGGGTCAATGTAGCCCCCTCGAGGTGCGCATCGCCAGGACCTTCCTCGGCAGAGAATTTGGGGATTGTACACCGCGAGGGTTTTTAAATCCTGCGCTTTACTGACCCGGATTTTGAAGGGTCACAACTAGTTACCAGTAGTCCACAGCTGAAAATGAAGAATCGACCATGGCGTTTCCAGCCATGAGGAGAATAGAGGGATCAGTCATTGCCAGCGACTAGTGAGAAATGCAAGGCTCCACTGCATAGGCCGGCAATGCATTCATGCAAATAATTTGCAATCTGAAAGAAAGGAGAAAGGAAGCGTGGGACGAATCATGCGGTTAGAGCAGACTTTGCTGTTTTGCAATTTTGCTCTGAATTTTTTACCAAATGGGAAAGTTTTATTAGAACACCAAAGGAAAATAGTCAGCACGACAGCGTCAACAGGGGTTTTCGGAGCGAAAACCCATAAAAATCAGTAGTAGAACCAATTTCAGGAAGAAAAAAAACACTTTCCTGAGTGTATGGAAACTTACATGTTAAACAATCATTCTTGGTAACAGCATTTATAAGCGGGTATATTCTATTGAGTCTATTAAAGCTTATACGTTATAAAATTATTCTTGGTAACGGCATTTGTATCTTCATCCACTCTGAGATTAGTCCTCAATTTAATTCAAAAGCGAAAAATATTTTCAACAAATAAAAAATAATTATTTTAATAATATTTTAATAAAATATTTTATTTATTTTTTATGGTTTTAAATATTTAAATTAATAAAAAGCTGAGTAAAATTAAATTAGTAATTTGTAATTGGTTGGTAAATTTATCTTATTATCAAATGAGATGTAGAATAGTCGGTGAAAGAGCGCGTCTGTTAGGCGCTCCTGTAAGCCAGAAGGTCACCGTCTCTAAGTCTCGCCGATACCAAAATCCAGCAAATGGTTTTCCACTAGTGTTTGCGCCAAGGGCGATCCCCGAGTGACTTTGACGGCTTAGATGCCCCTTAAGTCGTGGCCTCTTCAGCCACAGGGTAAAGCCTGATTTTCAGGACTTCACCCACTTATCAATCAAAAAAAAGAATTTAGTCTTATCACAAACCAAACCATAAATTAAATTTTCGTGAAAAAAAAGATTAAAAATTGATTGAAATTAAAAATTCTATATATATATATACTATATATATAAAACATTATCTATATTATTATATTTAAATGTTAAATTATTTTTCCATGAGGGTGAAGGTAGCTAGCTCTAAGTATATTTAAAGCAATTTTTGTCATAGCTAGATAGAATTATTTGAGAATGTGGATGATGTATCTAGGTTGCTAATTACCTAGCATGGAGTTGAGCAAAGGAAATTTATAATGTGTTAGGGAATGTGGATGATGTATTTAGGCTAGTAACTACCTAGCATGGAGTTGAGCAAAGGAAATTTATAATGTATTGGGAATGTGGATGATGTATCTACGCTGCTAACTACCTAACATGGGTGGAGTTGAGTAAAGGAAATTTATAATGTCTGTTGATAGAGGCATTGTATACCTGGTCTCTCATGGTTCACTCTTATTATGTCTATTTTATGCACTTTCGATTAATTATCTTTATGTTATTTTCTAGAAAAGTCAAGTTGGCTCATTTTGCTCATCCTAGATGTATATAGTGTGTTGCTCATAACTCTGTAAGGAAGTCTAGTCAAAAATATGATGTATTAGCCATAGTTTTTGGTGTCAAAATTTTGTTATTTTGTTACTGGTGTGGCTTCTCAAGGGTTGCATGCCTGTCTCTCATGGTCTGCTCTTACTGTGTCTATCTTATGTGCTTTCACTATGCTTATCTTATGCACTTTAGTTTTATTATCTTTATGTTATTTTCTAGAAAAGGCAACTTGGCTCATTTTGCTCATCCTATATATATATATATAGTGTGTTGATCATAGCTCTGTAAGGAAGTCTAAGCAGAAGTATGATGTATTAGTCATAGTTTTTGTTGTCACAATTTTGCTATTGGTATGGCCTCCCAAGTGGTAGACCATTGATGATGTAATTTTTGCTATCTAGTTAATACAAGATCCAAGGAACTAAAAAAAATGTTTAAATTACTATAATTGAGTATTTTTAGAGATAAAAATTCAAAAAAATAGGTGAGTTAGTTTGTGTGAATTTAATTTCCTTCTTATTATATGTTTAAGTTCAAATATTATAGAGATCATATTATGGAGAAGAAAAAGGTGGCAACAACCTCATGTAGTTGTTTAGTACCCATCAAATTACAGATTCAAATTTCATGAAAAGGGATTGAGAGTGAGAGCCTATTGTGAGGATAATCTTGGTGACAACATCTTACAGTGAGACAAATCATTGTACTAGCCAACATTAAAACTAACCCTAACTCAACCTTAACTTTAAAATAATAAAACATAAATAAATATCTTGTTTGTACTCTATACTAATATTATTCAACAAATCGTTTTTTGACTACATATAAACATCTAATAGTATTAGGAGAAGAGTTTGACAACAGAGCCCTTGAAAAAGAGTATGGTGGAAAGGATGTATGAGTGTTGGGTTCTATGGGAAGTGGGTGGGGCTTTCCCTACTCATCTCATAAATATCTAATAGTATTAGGAGAGAACTTTGATAACAAATCCCTTGAAAAGTAGTAGCATAGTTGAAAGAATGTATGAGGGTTGGGTTCTATGTGGGGCTTTCCGTGCTCATGTGAAATCAAATTTTATTTTGGAGTGTATTTTGTTTTAAAATTCAGTTTAGTTGTACTGAATGATGTTTAAAGTGGTTATTCAACATTTGTGTAAATTTATGAATTTAATAAGTATAATTAGTTTATTTATAATAATAATTCTATTAATATTATTGTTAATTTTTTGCTTAAATTCATTTCAAAATGCGTAAGGAATATTGGTTAAGCTTTGATGAAAGTGTAACCGTTTTCAGCCAATGCTCAAACTGTTTCTTTTTTAATTAAAATTCTCATTACCCATTTCATTTTACATTATATATTATAATATATATAATACCAACTTGGGTGTCCTAATGGTTAAGAATGCATATTGTTCCCTCCTAGAGGTCACAAGATTTCAAAAACCAGAGTGGGTGAGTATTATCCTTACTGACTTAGCAAATCCATAATGGCATTAGGTGTCCAAAGTTGTCAAGCATAATCAGACTATTTGGTACTGCAAAGTTTAGATAGACTTCGAAAGTTTAGATAGACTTCAAAGTTATATTGATTCAAACTATTATATATATATATAATAATATATATATATATATATATATATATTTATATATATATATATATAAAATACAGCTTTGAGTGGGCCTAATGATTAAGAGCATATGTTCCCTCCTAGAAGGTCACAAGTTCAAAATCAAAGTGGGGTGGAGTATGTATGCCTTACTAGACTTAGCAATCAAATGGCATAGTGTCCAAAGTTGTCAGGCATAATTTAGACTATTTGGTACTGCACAAGTTTAGATAGACTTCAAAGTTTAGATAGACTTCAAGTTATATGATTCAAACTATTTGGTGCACGTTATACGATTCAAACTATTTGGTGCACTAACAAGTTTATATAGACTTCAAGTTATATGATTCAAACTATTTGGTACTACACTAACACAAGTTTAGATAGACTTCAAGTTATATGATTCAGACTATTTGGTACTGCACTAACACAAGCTTAGATAGACTTCAAGAGTTTAGACAGACTTCAAGTTATATGATTCAGACTATTTGGTACTGCACTAGCACAAGTTTAGATAGATTTCAAGTTATGTGTTTAGATAGACTTCAAGTTATATGATTCAGACTATTTGATATTGCACTAACACAAGTTTAGATAGACTTCAAGTTATATGATTCAAACTATTTGGTGCACTAACAAGTTTAGATAGACTTCAAGTTATATGATTCAGACTATTTGGTATTGCACTAACACAAGTTTAGATAGACTTCAAGTTATATGATTCAGACTATTTGGTACTGCACTAACACAAGTTTAGATAGACTTCAAGTTATATGATTCAAACTTTTTGGTACTACACTAACACAAGTTTAGATAGACTTCAAGTTATGTGCTAGAATCTAAAGATAACTATTTGCCAAAATGACTATTATATATATTTGCCAAATTGGCTATGTTTAGATAGACTTCAAGTTATATGATTCAAACTATTTGGTACTGCACTGACATGAGTTTAGATAAACTTCAAGTTATATGATTCAGACTTTTGGTGCACTAACAAGTTTAGATAGACTTCAAGTTATATGATTCAAACTTTTTGGTACTACACTAACACAAGTTTAGATAGACTTTAAGTTATGTACCAGAATCTAAGGATAGCTATTTGCCAAAATGACTATTATATATATTTGCCAAAATGGCTATATTTGAATCTAGTACGAGTCTCACAATTTGTTTAGATAGACTTCAAGTTATATGATTCAGACTATTTGCTATTGCACCAACACAAGTTTAGATAGACTTCGAAGACTATTTGGTACTGCACTAACACAAGTTCAGACAAGTTCAGATAGACTTCAAGTTATGTGCTAGAATCTAAGGATAACTATTTGCCAAAATGACTATTATATATATATTTGCCAAATTGGCTATGTTTAGATAGACTTCAAGTTATATGATTCAAACTATTTGGTACTGCACTAACACGAGTTTAGATAGACTTCAAGTTATATGATTCAGACTTTTGGTACTGCACTAACACAAGTTTAGATAGACTTCAAGTTATGTGCCAGAATCTAAAGGATAGCTATTTGCCAAAATGACTATTATATATAATTGCCAAAATGGCTATATTTGAATCTAGTACCAGTCTCACAATTTGTTTAGATAGACTTCAAGTTATATGATTCAGACTATTTGCTATTGCACTAACACAAGTTTAGATAGACTTCGAAGACTATTTGGTACTGCACTAACACAAGTTTAGATAGACTTCAAGTTATGTGCTAGAATCTAAGGATAACTATTTGCCAAAATGACTATTATATATATTTGCCAAAATGACTATATTTGAATCTAGTACCAGTCTCACAATTTCATGGTTATAAATAAGTGAACGAAAACACCGTTGACCACCTAAACTTCAAGTTATATGATTCAAACTATTTGGTACTGCACTAACACAAGTTTAGATAGACTTCAAGTTATATGATTTAGACTATTTGGTACTGCACTAACACAAACTTAGATAGACTTCAAATTATGTGCCGAATCTAAGGATACCTATTTGCCAAAATGACTATTATATATATTTGTCAAAATGACTATTGTATATATTTGCCAAAATGGCTATATTTGAATCTAGTACAAGTCTCACAATTTCATGGTTATAAATAAGTGAACAAAAACACCATTGACCACCTTATCTTCAAGTTATATGATTCAGACTATTTGGTATTGCACTAACACAAGTTTAGATAGACTTCAAGTTATACGATTCAGACTATTTGGTACTGCACTAACACAAGTTTAGATAGACTTCAAGTTATATGATTCAGACTATTTGGTACTGCACTAACACAAGTTTAGATAGACTTCAAGTTATATGATTCGGACTATATAGTACTACACTAACACAAGTTTAAATAAACTTCAAATTATGTGCCAAAATCTAAAGATAATTATTTTCCAAAATGACTATTATATATATTTGCCAAAATAGCTATATTTGAATCTAATAACAGTCTCACAATTTCATGGTTATAAATAAGTGAACGAAAACACCATTGACCAGTTTGTTATGTTTGAAGTTAGCACCATAGAACCTGATTAGCGACTTTGGTTGAAGCTTGCTATACCTGCAGAGCTTGGAGCTTTTCTTCCGCCGAGTTAGGTTGCCTGTATACTGCAGACTTCTCATCGATTCTTCTAAAGGTTCTCTATGACATGAACAGAAAATAGAAAAAATTAGCAGAGCAACAACCATCAAAGCTTGTCATGGTTTGTTGAAAATGATAGAGAAAAAAATTAAGAAAAACATTGAAAAAAAAATGTTGAAAAGAAATTTTGAACTGCCTACTGGGGCCATCCAATTGCACGTATCGCAGTCGATGCATCCATTGTCTACAAAAACCAAATTTCACTTCTACACTCAAACAAAATATTAAAAAAAAAAACCAACAACAAAAAAAATTAAGCTAAATTTTAGCGGTTTCGGACGAAATTGTGGACGAAATTTTAGCGGTTTTGAAATTTATTTTGAACACTTTACTCCTCATTATTGTGTTTTTTTTATATTAATAAGCGGACCAAAATGATGGATAAAGAATTCAACCAAAAGAATTAATTAATTAAAAAATTATTTACCCAATTTCTTCTGAAAATTCTAGATATTCCAAAGAATTAAAATATTCTTTACACAATTTCTTCTGAAAATTCTGGATAACAAATTGGCTAAGAACCAAAATGGCATGAACAGCTGGAATAGAAATCCCAAATATCAGACGCAGAATCCAATATTACCAGTTATCCTCTGAAATTTTTAAATATTTCATTTGATTAACTGCACATACCCACGTAGTAGTCGCCGTCCATGTTTTGCGATCTCCTTTCAAGTCTGATCTTGGATGCCTGCACCCTCGTCTTTACCATGCGAAAACCTTCGAATTTCCTGCGAGGCGATTCGAACCCGAGACCGCTGGACTTGACGAGAGAAGCCCCAAGGCAGGGTTTCTTCATTGCTGGCTGCCTCATGCTCACTGCGAACTCCATTATCGTTACTCAAACAAGACCGACGTAGTCGCCCAGTACTTATTCTGTATGGATAAAAGAAGTGACGCGGCATCCCGTCAAAGTAAATGTAATGTTTATCTTTGGTTACCCAATGGTCCATTCTGTGCTCCCACATGTGAATGTATTAATGCCCCGTGACACGTCGATTCGACTATCCACGTGCTTAAGTGGATGAAGCTGAGTCAACTCCGAGGCATTGGATAAGGGTCACAACACTGTACAGATAAAATTTCTGACTTGAATCTGTCCAAAGGCAGGGTTTCTGACAGAGCAGAGTTTTTCGTATTTATCGCGGATTTTAAAAACAGTACAAATTACAACTTGATACTTTGATTTTAATTTTTTCAGTTGTGTGTGACAATGACACATTACAATCACTATTAAAATAATGTTAAATTGAAAAAAAGTCTTTGGAATTTAAATTAATTTTTTATATTAAATAATAAAGTGAATAGTAAGAATAAATTTTTATATAATATTTTTAGTATTAAAAATAATCAAAGGTTGAAATTGTTCAAAGTATTAGTTTTTTTAAATAATTGAATAATTAAAAATATATAAATACTCACATTGAGTGACTATAATTTTTGAGTATATAGTATTGATAAGCCATGGTATTGGCCCATAGCATATGGTATTGATGAGTCATCGTATTGGCACATAGTATTGTAACAAAACCTATTTACAAATAAAGAATTTTCAATCTCTATGGTAAAGCCAACTTAAATCTCCATCAATATTTTTAAATGTATATATGTTTAACTTATATATCAATTGTTCTTATAACTAAAAGTAATAATGATGATTTCAAAGAAGTTATAATTTAGTTAGGTTTTATGTTATAAATATCATAGACATCAAAACACTTATAATATATTTCACATTACCAAAATTAAAAAATCATAAAGCTTAATTAAATTATGACTTTATTTAAATTGAGAGACTGTAGATTTCCACATATGTTCATATTGAGAATATTTTATGGATAGCACTGTGTGTAGGATTTAAGATCAGTCCAATGTTGGGGTGACATTAGAAGAATTAATACATAATATATATATATATAATATATGAGTATATTATAGAAATTCAACCACATTTATTATGGTTTTTAATCATCCAACTTAGATCAATTTAACTCTGAAAATAAACCAATACTAGAAAGAATCAATATCTTTCACTTTAAAAGAGGTTTGCATCCAAGAAGATTTGATCCTTTGGATGGTTAGAAATTTGAATAAATGATCTAGGTAGTTTAATAATAATTATAATATAATTATTAATTTTATGTTTTTTTATTTTGTTTTATTTTATTTTATTTTTATGTAATTCGACCTAATCAAAATGTTCACAAGACATTACAACATCTCTTTGTTACAATACCATGGTCATGCCATTTCTACTCTTTTAATTTAATTGATTAATTGAACATGACTTACAGATTTTTGTACCTCTGAGAATAATAAGCCATGGCATTGTAGCAAAACCTATTTAGAGAATAAAAATCTCCATAATAATGTGGCAATGAATCTCCATGGTTAAAATTCTTCTTACATGTATTTTTAAATGTATATATGTTTTACCCATATATTCATTCTTTTTAAATAATTATAATTATAATAATTAAAAGAAAGTTATTATTAGTGTTAATTTTATTTTTTTAATCGTGGCAATGTGAGATATGTCATAAGGTAATTGTTTTGATGTCTATGGTGTTTACAAGCCATTTAATTTATGTGGTTGTGCTAACACTAAGAAATGTCAAAACTTTAGCAATGTGAATTGAAATCTTACATTTTAATTTTATGAGTGAGATGTATTTAATTCATGGTCAATTTGATTTAGCTTGTATGGTTGAGAGGAGAAGTATTATTCTCTATATCAAATTTCCAATCCAACAATTTACATGTTGACTTCTTAATGATTATATTGTTGACTAAATTTTTTGAATTTTAATGACTATATTGTTGACTAAATTTTTTGAATATTTTTAATTTCATTTGCCTTTTATACCTTCCCTGAAGAGATATAGAGTTAACATCCATTTAAACTAATTGTTATTATCATAATTTAGAGTTTGTTAAGTCATCAATATATCAACATCATTGCTTTGTTGAGTCATCAATAGAAGAATATCAAGATATCATCATCATTGAAATCCGTGATGATCCTTACAGCATAATCTTGTAATAGATTGATACAATGTGTGATATATACTTCATAATACAATAATGTTAAAGTCTCTCATATATAAGTTTGGGTTGTTCACTTGAAACCCTATGAGTGGCCCCATCAACCATGAATGTCCACAAGATTTGGTCAATAACCCTATGTAAGTTGGGATCCATATGACTAAAGTGAGAATATAACTAATGCCATGGTACCGAGTGGGTTGATTGATTAACTCCCCTATTTAGTTGAATTCCTATCATTTGAATCCCTTAATTGATCAACCATGTCAACTCTAATAAGTAGGGTTTGTCAACATCATAAGATTCCAACATGCCACCTTAAAAAAAAGTTGGAGGATCAAACCAAATTACATCAACATCCCTCCATAAGTTTATCTAGATCAAGTTCAATACAACATGATCATTGTAAACATCAAATAAATCAATGAAGACAATGGATAGTAAGGTTCTATAAAGAAGACCCTACAAAATTTCCACTTCTAAAACAATCAACTCCACAAGTTCCTCTTCCAAAAATAGTGAAGTTGCTCATTACTAAGCTCACAAGATAGTCCTCATAATGTTGACCTCCCAAACAACTTCTATGCATAATTGTGAAGAAATTGTTAGAAATGTATTATATTATTTGCTTGTATATTGTGCAATAGTGCATGAAGTGTTAATTGCCGCATGTGGATGAGCACTCATCCATAAGTGTTAGGTGGGGTTTAAGGCGATGTCACCATTTTTTTTACGGGTGGCGGGGAGAGGAGCGGTTGTACTTTTTCAGCCAATAGTTTCAACCAATTGTAATCTAATCTTGTTTACAGGATTGGCAATGTAATCTAATATATCTTAACATATTGAGGTTTTTTATGCTAAAAAATATCTAAACATTGAACTTTGACTAGTGAAGTGAATAGAATGAAAAAGAGAAAGGTGTGGCTATAATTTTGTTGGATTTCCTAATGAAGTGTTTTGAGGGTAAATCTCTGTGAACTGTGTGTGTGACATTGTTTTTCTTTTTTGTTTTGCTTGAGAATGTATGTGCATTTCTTCACTTGAAAAGGTTTAAAACTTATGTTTGGTATAAGAGTGGGGTTATTGGCTTTATGGGGATGGCTTGGTTGCTAAGGGTTTAACTTGTTCTTGATAGAGCTAGTTTATCTTGATCAATGATAAACCTTGTTTTTGTGGGAGATTTGCAATGGTGATTCTTGCATGAAAGAGAATGGAAAGTAGTTCTAGGATTGAGATTGAGAAAATTAATGGAAAACCTTTAATCTATGAAATCCTAAGTTGGAGGACCTTCTTGCAGAAAAAGGACAATGGGTCATTATGAATCTTTGTATTGCACCTACAGGTATGGTGTCTGTTCAATCTAGGGAATACCATGCATTAGTTACCGGTATTATATATGCCAAACAATCGTATATAACAATGTACATAATGAGAAAAGGGGAAAGAGACAACAAAAGTGGTGGAGATCCAGCGAAAGCACCCTTATATTTTATATATTAGTAACCAACAACAACTTCATAGTGCCAAGTACATACATATTATTATCTAGTTACAATAGTTATACTAACTAACTGACTCAATCAACGAACTTGACAAGGAGTCGACTGAATTATAATACAAACCAAGATTGAGTCAGATATGTCAATTCAACTAGGATTAGTCGACTAACCCATCCAATAATGATGATAGACTAGAAAAAATTGAATAGGAATGTGTAACACTCCCTCTCACCCCCTTCAAGGTATATGGGTTGTGAGAGGTGTTACTTGATAATTTAACTCGACCTCCAAGGTCTATTATGAAGATGGAGTTACACGAATCTTCTTCTTCCAACTTCATCGAAACCGAAAACAATTTTTATTATCGCATTTAGCTTGTCAAGAGATTTTCGACAATATAAATTTTATCTCAATCTAAATCCCATATTCAAAGTTATACCCATTTGAAGTGTAATCAATTGTGTCGCACCACATGAACAAGGGATTTCCATGTGGCATCCATGTGTGACCCATGTGATCTTTTCATGTCATCTCTAGTAGTTCCACATCACTCATATCCCCCTACCAGGAAACTGTGTAATTATTACCAAATCCCAATGGCACTTGCCACATCAACTCAGGCTTATGAGTCCCATTAGGCCCAACCTCTTCGTATCAAATGGTAAAATAACATTATATCTAGTTCAAGAGCAATTCAGGGTGTTGCAAATTTACCCATTATTGACGGACCCTAGACTCTTGAACCTATGAATTACTTGATTGTGCCGAGTGATATCTAGCTTAGTGGACATCTGGGGATCCACAAAGTTGTGCACTACTTGCCACCCCTAGATCTTGAATTCCCTAAATCTTATGTGTGCATAAAATAAATCTGGTCCTAGCCCTATCTAGGACCGCTCACATGTATGAAAACTTTTCCATATTCATATTTCTTGTATCCCAGATATAGTTTCATCTTCACAAGTAAATCCAACCCTCACACAAAGGAACTGTGAATGTTGGGCCCACCCCAAATCTCTAGTTACAAGTTGAGATTATCGCAAAATCCAATACAAACTAAATTTGAACCATTTCTAATGAGTACATGTATTGTCCATTTGAATGCCTAGATTACCAAATTCATCCACAAATGAAATTGCAAATCTGCCCCCCTTAAATATCTGGACACAATGACACTTAGGATATGAAGCAATATCCGACCTAGATGCAAAGTTCATTAATAGGACCATCTAAACTCGGATAACTCTAGATTACTGCTAAGACTAGTGGGGAAGAAAATTCAAGGGAAAATACCATAATTTCCTAAAGAGTTAGTACGTATGCCCAACACTAAGTTTCTAAGACATTGGCTAAATCCTAAGAATAGTCCTCCAGAGATACTATGTTATGTCCACAAGAATTCAAGGGTACCAACAGAAATTAATTTACCTTAGAACCCGAGCAATGAAAGAAATGGATCCAAAGACCAGATTTCACAAGAAAACAAAAAACTAAGTTTTGATCATTGAATCTTAGGACATCACAACAATATACAATTGTGTGTAATCCATAGAAACATTTTATCACTCGAAAACCAAGTGACCATCAATGCTAGTTAAATTCTCATTTAACATACACAAATATGTTACCTTCTTAACATGTGGTATAGTCTACAATCTTGAATATGGCAATGAACCATTCAATTCTCAAACATGCCAAATGGCTAAAAATACTTGTAATAACAAGTTAAATGAAAGACCTCATACAACCAACCATATTCATATAAATAACCATGTAGTTCATGGAGATAATAATCATCACATATTGCCAGAAGTTCAAGATAACCATAAGATATATAAGTAAACTAATTCACCATGAACATGCAATGGATTCAACAACTGTCCATGAGTAATTATTAACCATAAATGTATTAATAACATATCATATGAGTTCATCATCCATAGTTCAAATAGACACATATTAGTATACTTATATGAATAAGTTAAAATGGTTGAAAAGTAAAGGAAGGATTTCAACTTTTCCCAACAATAGGCCAGCTACACAATAATCTTTCTTGCAACTTACTACCCCCGAGCTAGATTCAAAGTCTAAGGAGATACATAATCAAGGGAATTTCACACCGATCTTAAGTCAAACACTCAAGAGAAGGAGTCCACTGTCCATGTGTTTTATCAACTTCCCTTTGGCAATAAACACCACACCGACTCTTTTCCTCTTTAAGATCAATCATATGGATTCACCCAAGGCTCAGTTGGAGTACTACTCAGTTCTAGGAGATTGAACACATTGTATATGTATTTAATATGTTGAATTTCCAAGGAAAGTGCTACAAGAGTTTGTAGCCCACTGTCTAGGTGGTTTATCAACTTACTTAGCAAGAACTAAGTGGTTTATCAACTTCCTCACCAAGAACTTAGTGGTTTAATAACTCTTTTCAATGCACCATAATGGCTCAGGTTACCTACCTAGTGGTGTATCATCCCTCCAACAGGCACCCACCTAGTTTATCAACCCATTCAGTAAGAACTTAGTGGTTCAATTCTCCATTGAGTCTACCGCAAGCCAATCAGATAAAAGCAAAAAGTTTAGGTCTCAACACAATCACAAGGAATGTCTTACCCAACTACAGAGCACCAGCTCAGGGATGTCCTTCTCCCTCAACTGCTCAAGCATTTTCCTCTTCTATGCTTTCCTTCCAACTGTGTCTGATTCTCTTATGTTCCTTCTTGCATCCTCCTCTTGCACTCTCTTATGTGTGCTTTTCTCTTTCTCCTTTCATTGATTTCATGTTGACTTCCCTTCCTATCTAGGAAGCCATCCTCTCTCCATCGTGTCCCACGAGGAAAGGACAATATGGCACCATCCTCCACTCAGGTTTCCCATACCAAAACATTATTTCCTATTGGTGCAAACTCATAAATATGTCAAGGTGATAGGTAATAGAAGTAAATGAAGTGGGTATGGAATGATTTCAATACATCACAAGCAACCTTTCCTCCACGGAGCTTTGAATTTGTGGCCTCTCCTTAAGTTCAATCATTAATTGAATTTTCACATAAATTTACATAACAATTTCACATAGTGACATTAAAAAAGTGTTGTTATAGTCCCCACCCCCTTAAGGGAGCACAATCCTCGGTGTTTTACATGTAGAACATAAAATTACAATTGTGAGCTTTATATTTATAATTATTACATTCTTTTCTATAGTGAACAAAAACATGTAAAATACTCTCATTTAATCTGTCATTTCTCGGGTGGCTTTATATTATTCAAAGTGCTTCCGGTGCACCTTGACCTACTCTATTACTCGATTTCAAAATGCGATCTTCCTTTGGTCCAAAATGCACAAAGATTTTGGTTAGAATTGTCCCTTGGATTCGACCTATATCTCATACCAATCCAAACATGATTAGTGTCACATACATACCTCTTAAGCAAAGAAATATGAAAAATATCACGTGCTTTCATTGTGGGTGGTAAGGAGAATATATAATCCATTGGCCCCACTCTTTCCAAAATCTGAAGTGATCCACAAAATCTTGATGCCAATTTAGCACAAGACCCCATTCTCATTGAACTCTTTCTTGGTCTGATGTGGAGATATACATGTTCTCCCACTTAGAATTCTTTATGCATTCTTTGTTGATCTGCATAACTCTTTTTCCTATATTGGGTTGCCTTCAATCTCTACCTAATATTAATTAACTCCTACTCCATTTCCTTCAACATATTAGGTTCAAGAACCACCATGTTCATTGGATCATCCCAACTAATGGGAGAGTTACATTTTCTTCCATATAAAGTCTTGAAAGGGATCATCTTCAATGACTCTTAATATCCATTACTTTAGGAAAATTCAACCAAGGGTAGGAAATCTTCCCACCTATTTGTTTCATGCATGACATAGATCCTCAACATGTCTCCTAGAATTTTGTTCACTCTCTTAGTTTGTGCATCAATTTGAGGGTGATACATTGTGCCAAATGCTACTTGAGTTCTAACAAACATGCCTTCCAAAAATTTTAAGTGAACTTGGCATCCTGATCTGAAATTATCTTCTTGGGTATGTCATGCAATCTAAATATCTCCTTCATGAATATCTGAAGTATGTTAATTTCCTTGTGGGTGGACTTGACATCTATAAAATGATATGCCTTGCTCAATTTTTCCACTGCCACCATTATAACATGATGTTGCATGAACATTTTTTGCAATCTTTTGATGAAGTCCATAGATATGACTTCCCACTTCCACTCAGGAATTGGGATCAGTTGTAATAATCCTCCTAGGTTCCTACATTCCGCTTTAATTTGTTGACAATCTAAGCACCTGGAAATGTAATCAACAACTTCTTTCTTCATGCTTGGCCAAATACATTTTCTTCATAGCTGTTATCATTTTCTGATAACCAGGATGACGTAAGTAAGGTATTTTATGAATCTCATCCAAATTTAGCCTCTTCAAGTAATCCATGCAAGGAACATACCATCTATTCTTGAGATTGAACACATCCTCCTCAGTGAATGAGTAATTCTTGCTCAATGGTCCTTCTAGCTCCTATTGCAAACGTTCTTTTACATGTTAGTAATGCCTATCATGAAGCAATGCCTCTTTGATCCTTTCCCTAACGTCAACTTCACAAGTGCTTACAGTTGCCAAATGAGCCACTTGTAGGATTCTACTAAGTGCATTTGCTACTTTGTTCTATTTTCCCTTAATGTACTTGATCTCAAAGTCAAACTTGCCAATCAAGGCTAGCCATCTAGCTTGTCTTTCATTTAACTTGGGTTGTTTAAACAAATAATTCAACCCTCCATCATCTAACATCAAAACAAATTTCCTTCCAAGTAATGTCCCCACATCTTTATGTGTGCACTATTATTGCAAGCTCCAAGTCATGAGTAACATAATTCCTCCCATGCACATTTATTTTTCTCTATTCATAACAAATAACATGTCCTTCTTACATTAGGAATCCACTTATCCCTTCCTTATAAGCGTATGTGCAAACTATGAAATCCTTTTCTAGATTAGTTATTCTTAATATAGGTGCATGTGTGAGCAAATACCTGAGTTGGTCAAAGCTAGTTGTTCACCTTGATGTCTATTTGAATTTAACTCCTTTCCTTTGCATGATTGTGATTGGATGCCAAATCTTTGAAAATTCATGAATGAACCTCTAGTAATATCTAGTTAATCCCATGAAAGATTTAACTTTTGTAACATTTCAGGGAGTAGGCCACTCTATGATTGCCTTGATCTTTTCAGGATCTAGTGCCACTCCTTCCCTAGAAACGACATGTCCTAAGTACTAAACTTGTGATTAGAATAAATCACATTTGTTGAGCTTGTGCTCTCTCAGTAACTGCAATATCGCTTTCAAATGCTCTTCTATAGTTTTTTAGTAGACCAATATGTCATCTACAAAGACTAATACAGAATTTTCCAAATATGGATTGAGTACATTTTTCATCAGACACATAATTGTGGTGAGGGTGCTCATGAGCCCAAATGACACCACCACAAACTCATAGTGTCCATATCTAGTCTTGAAGGTTGTCTTCTGGATGTCCTCACCCTTAATTTGAACCTGATGGTAACTAGACCCTGAATCTATCTTTGATAATACCACATCCCCTCTCAATTGATCAAACAAGTCATAAATTCTAAGAAACGGACACTTCTTTTTCATTGTGTCATTATTTAGCTTCCTTTAGTCAATGCACAACCACAATGTGCCATCCTTCTTTTTCACAAATAGCACTGGTGCTCCCTAGGGTGGCATGTTGGGTCTAATATATCACTTTTTGGCATTTATTTCAGCTATAGCATTAACTCTACTAGGTGTGGTGGTCTCATGCGATATGGGGATTTTGAGACTAGTATTGATCCTGGCAGTGATTCAATGGGAAAAAAGATTTCTCTCCTAGGTGTTAATCCCGATACTTCCTCTAGAAACACATCATTGAATTTCCTTAACACTAGGTGCTCCTCCATTTTGTCCTTGTTGTCTTCTGATTCATAGGTCACCTGGATTGCATACATGGCACACCCTTTCCTATTACATATTTTCACTTGTAGAATTGATATTTTCTGGATGGTGACAAGCTTCCGTATTCCTTGTAGCATCACTTTCTCTCACCTATTACTGAGGAATTCCAATGCCTTGCTATAACAATCAATTTGTGTTTTATGGGCCACTAGTCAATCCATGTCGACTAGTATATCATACGATCCCAATAGTAAAAGGTTAAGAGCGATTGACATGGGAAAGTCGCTTAACATCACGAGACACAATTCTGCCATGTCTATCACTTATCTTTTGGTTCTCATGGCTAGTTGAAACCAGACACGACTTATCATGGGTTTTCTCTGCAGAGCACATTTCTATGTTGTCTTCAGGTCGAAATAGCTAAAATTAGAACTTGGGTCAATTAAAAATGAAATGGGTTGGTTAACGACCATACCTCCAATCTTGATTACTAAAGCTTGATGGTTTGCCTACCTATTATCCAAATCAACATAAATTCATGGCACACTACATGTTGGTGTAGGCATTAACACACCTATATCAACAAAGGAGAAACAACCTAGGCCAAGGCTCTTCACACAACCCCAACTGTTTGGGATGGTCATTCTTGACGGGTTTAAAGGCTTCGTTAGCTTTTGCCTCTTCCTCTAAAGAGAAAAAGATAAGGAGACACTAATACTAACTATATAGATTTAAACTAGTACTAACAATCTGCTATAAAATTGAATCATATGCTACATCAAATGGAATGAAATATATAGAATGTAGAATGAAACTAATATTTAATTTATACAAATGTACATATATACAGAAGGATAATGATGTCCAAGAACTTACGTAATTGGAATTAATGTAAAAGAATGATTTTTCTCCTTGAAAGGAGACCTAGTTTGTTGCTCAACTGAGTTTCTAAGAATATTAACCTCTAAATACAAAAGAAGCTAAACTAAAACTAATCTAACCATAATCCAATAACCATAAACAAATAGCTATCAAATCACAAGCAAACAAAAAATGAAAGAGTAAAATTATCTAAATTGGTTCAACTTGTGTGTTTATGTGAATGATGATAATATAGACTTAATCTTATGTTAAAACCATCCAAGCTCTTGCATGTGAATCATATGCAAATCATGATCGTTGCAAAAAAAAAAACTTTTAAACCTGCATAAAGTGAATCAATTCACAGTAAATAGATTAGATTATAAAGTAATGAAAGTCTTAACAAAGCAATTGAACAAGATTCTCATCATAAAGTTTTAAGGAAAGATTGAAGCAAAGTTACAAACTTCCATAAAAATTACAGAAAAGCCATATTGAGCAAATCTAAAAATGACTTTATTTTATGTAGAGAAAATTCATACAAAGTTGAACCCAAACTTTAAAATTCACTCATTACAAATTCCTTGCAAATGTCGATCTATCAACTCTTGGGAACATCCCTATTCCTATTCCTCTTGAAAAACTAAGTTTACAAAGAAAAATAAGAAAGCAGAGAAGAATCAAAGTTACTCTCTACTTGACCAAGAGTCTCTCCATTGTCTTTACATCTATGATCTTTTTATAAGCATAAAAAAGAATTATTTTCTTCCTTTGAGTTTGTTCTTCCTCCATCTCCTTAGAATCCAAATCTCCTATCTTTTCCCTAGCTTGGATATTCAAAAATTATTTACAAAATCTTTAAAAACTAAAAACAAAACAAAATCTAATTTTAACACTGATATAGATCTAATCTAACATTTAAAATAAAATAAAATAAATCCATAATAATAATAAACAAAAGAACAACAAATTCAAAATATAATATATAATATATATATATATATATATTAAACTAAACATAACAAAAAAAATAATTATATTTAAAATAAAACGAATCACAAGTTTTAAATTAATATAAAATGTTTTATTTCAAAACTATAGTGAAACCATAAAATAAAGGAAATATTTTATTTTCCAAGTATCAAAATTTTCTCTAACAAGCCACACAGGTCAAAAAAATGCGTTTCAAAGAACCAAGGGGATCTTCCAATTGATGCATCTGATCGCGAAGATTTTAGTGGGAAAGCTAATTGGGGTCGTTGCCGAAAAAAAACATGTTCCAGATTTGGTTTGATTAAGATTTTAGCTGGAAAATAGTCATTTTTTTGCAATTTCGCCCCTTTACAAACAAACTCCTCTGAAATTCATCCTTCTCAGCGTGAGCATTCTGCTAAATATGGTGACTCTTCCAAACATTTAAGGCAGAAACATAGTGGCCTAGTCAAGACTTCGCCTCCACCCGAAGCCATTAATCTGGACGGTCCTCTACTAATTGATAAATCTCTAGTTTGCAAAAGCGGGCCTTGGTGGGACGATGGCACTTTCCATCTATGGAGGACTCTCACATCTGATCTTGGATTGCTGCATATTGGGCTCCCCTGCTTGATTATTCCCCGACTGTGGTCAGACTTATGAACCAGTGGTATAGTTTCCATTTCCTCTAGGATTGTGACTTGGAGATGATTTTCTCTGAACCTTGGGTTCGGGATAGGAGCTTTTTGGCCCTCTATAGATGGAACATTAGATTCAACCCTCTCAGAAGTACCCCTCAAAACAACTACATATGGCTGAAGTTACCTGGGCTACCTATTGAACTATGGACCAAAGAGTCTATGGAAAAAATCGGTAACGACATTGGACGCTTCATTTATGTAGATCCAAAGTGCATTGGTGCTAAGGACAAGCGGGTTGCTTGGATCCTCATTGAGAAGGACTACAGGGGTGGTTTTCCGGAAACCATTGATTTAACTTGGGGCTCGTCTAAGATTCAGCAACGTTTAGACTTCTGGGGTGTCCCTTTTAGGTGTTCGGCGTGCCACAAAACGGGACACTACCTCCACCAATGCCCCCGTCGTCCTGGTTCAAAAGTTAATCATTCTGAGAAATTTACAGGTGCATCTATGGATGGAGTTATCTCAAGTCAGATTTTACCCAATTTTAGTGAAGCATTCAAAGCCTCTTCGTTTCCTATGATGCGGTCTACTTCTCCCCGGAGTTCCTCTCTGGTCGGATTTCACAGCTATCCTCGATCTCGTTCTTTGTCAGTGGGACCTTCCTGTAAGGTTCTGGGTAAAATTGTTGGGCGTTGTCGGTCTCTCGCCTCGCCTTCTCCTCCCTTGCTGCCTACTGGCGACCCAAGCCCACATCACCCGACTTTCATTTTTCCATCTCCTCCCTTGGAACTGCTCCCGGACGCGGCCATACCCTCTCCCCTGCCGATCCAGAAACCATTAGCAGATGACCTTTCTTCCAACCAACCGATATACATATCTTCCCCCTTGCGATCTCCTGCCCCATTTCTCCCTTCCACCTCTAACAGGAACCCTTTATCTAGCCCCCAGAACCTTGGTCGTGATCCCAAAGGAAAAGTCGTCTGTTCACCTGTCTCCCCTACTATCTCCCCGAGATCCTTGGATAGAGCCCCTTTTGAATGCGATTTAGATTTTCTATTAAAACAAACATCTCTAAATCTTCAACCTCTCACTATCCATAAGCCTGACCGCTCTTCCTCTCCAGTTATCAGTCCTACTTCTGCCAGAAACATCACTGTCTGCCGGAAAGAGAACAGAGGTAGTCGACACTTCAGAGGAAGAAAGGGTAGAATGGATCCAGCTATCCGAGACCTATCCTTGATTGACATTCCTATATTTGTAGCTGCTTCAGATTATTCCCTATCTGTTGGGCCTCTTAGAGCAAATCGGCCATCAAATGATCGACATGTTTGACATTCTCTCTATGAACATTCAGGGTCTTAGAGCCGACCCCAAATTTCTGGCTGTAAAGGATCTTTTTATTTCCTCGAATTCCAAAATGTTCTTAATTCAAGAAACTATGCATGATGTTTCTCAAACTATTTCATATTTTAGACGTATGCTACCATCATGGAACATAGTTACTACCAGCGTTGCAGGCTTATCCGATGGTCTGGTGGTTATATGGGATCCAAAATGGATAAAAGCAGTGGCTTTCAAATGTTTTGCAGGTATCCTTATGATGGCTTATATTCGTGTTTCTCCACATCCAGTCCACATTCTAAACATATATGCGCCATATAAGAATTGATATCCATTTTGGGACAATATCATATCGTCAGAACTTCTTGACATAGATTCCTTAATTATCGGAGGTGATTTTAACTACACTCTTTGTATAAATGAGACATGGGGCAATGGCAGGAAATTTGATCTGATCGGCCGCATGATTAGGGAGGCTATCATCCAAAACAATCTCATTGATGTTATTCCATCTTGCTAGCAGCCCACATGGGATAATGGGCATTCAAACAAATCTTATTTGGCAAAAAGGCTTGACAGATTCATTGCTCATGCAAATATTATTGAAAGATTTGGCCTCCCTTCGATGAAAATCATCCCATCATATATTTCGGATCATAGACCCATCTATGTTCAATGGAAGCATTGTGGTCGCAGATATGGATACCCCTTTAAATTCAACTGGAGGTGGCTCACAGATGAAGGTTTTAATTAGCGCATTATGGATTCTTGGCTGCCACAGAGTGGCCTGGCTCAAGGACAGACTCAGTCTTTTTTAGAACGTCTATCCATTCTCCGTAATAAAGTAAAGATATGGCAGCGAGAGAAATCTGCTACCAACCGGAGGGACCTAAAGGTAATTGATAAGAAATTGGAACAGTTATCTTTCCAATTTAAAAACCCCACAATGCCGCTAGCATCAAAAAAGAAATCTAGGACTTGGAGAAAAGAAAGCAATCAATTTTAACAAAGAAGGAGGCTACGTGGCGACTGAAGAGCCAAGCCACTTGGCTTAGAGAACGGGATAAAAACACTAAGTTTTTCCACAGGTTTGCAAATAGAAGGCGGGAAGTGAACATGATTTGGGAAATCAAGGACGACACTGGAAATTCTCTTACGTCCCAGGAGGCCATCGCGTGTGAAGCAGTAAAACATTTCCAAAAAGCCTATAGTAGGGATATTGGAAGTGGAATTGAAGACATTCTTTGGGGTATCGATCTGTACCCTACAATGTATGACGATAACCTAAACATGGCCCTTTTTTCTGCGGTCTCTGCAGACGAATTAGTGGAGACGATGAAATCCTTCCAGAAGGACAGATGCCCAGGTCCGGACGACTGGTCAATCGATTTTTTTATCCACTTTATCGACTTATTCAAACATGGCATTCTCAATATGGTAGAGGAATCAAGATTAAATGGTTTCATCAGCAAAAGAGTCTCCTCCACTTACATTGCTTTGATTCCCAAGAAGAAACTCTCCTCATCATTTTCAGATTATCGTCCTATCTCTCTGTGCAATGTTTTGTATAAGATAATTTCTAAGATCATAGCATTGCGCATGAGGAATGTTTTATCTTCCCATTTGTCCAGAGAACATCACGACTTTTTGAAGGAAAGGAACATAATGGACGCAGTGGCTCTCACCCAATAGTGTTTACACTCCATTCACACTAGAAAGTTGGAGGCTGCTCTACTTAAAATTGACCTAAAAAAGGCTTACGACAGTGTGGACTGGGGCTTCATCCGGTGGCTTCTTGCAAAAATCAGACTTGATAACACGTGTTCCAGATGGATTATGGCATGTGTGGCGGACGTCAATTATGCAGTTCTTATAAACGACACTCCCACTCCTTTTTTTAAAGCAGCAAGGGGGCTTCGTCAAGGATGCTCTTTGTCTCCTCTGATCTTTATTCTCATTATGGACTCACTGAGTCTCCATATCAAACGGGAAATTCTCCTAAAACATTACAGGCCCCTTCCCATCTGTAAAGGGACCCTTATTTCCCATAATTTATTTGTCGATGATATTCTGCTGACTGCGATCCTGTGTAGAGACACGTGGACCTGTTTATATGAATTATTGGAAAGGTTCCAAAGGGAAACAGGCATGACTGTCAACGTTGGGAAATCATCTTTTCGTGTCATTGATGTTAACGGGGACATGATCACATTTCTCTCTCAGCTCTTCAACATTAAAGTTATCCCTCTTCAACATGGGCTCAAATACTTGGGGTTTTATTTGAAGTGTGCCGGTTATCGAGTAGCATATTGGTCGTGGATAACAGATCGATTTTACAGGAAAATTGATGCATGGGAATATAAATGCTTATCCAAGGGTGGACGCGCTATCTTATCACAATCTGTTCTTGTGCAGACAATGGTATACTGGGCGCATCTTTATTATATCCCATCAGCAATCATCAGTAGCCTGAATAGGATGATGGCCAAGTTCATATGGGGAGGCAACAAAGAACAAAGAAAATATCACCTATGTAAACTTGCCAATCTTGCCCGACCTAAAAAATGGGCGGCTGGGGAATTTTGGATTTATCTCTTTTCAGGAAGGCTCTCCTATGTAAAACAATGTGGAAAGCAATTATGGGATCGTCCTTTTGGAGTTTGATCATTCGGGCCAAGTATATGGGGAACATGGATATAACTTTCTGGATTAGAGAGAACCACATTGGAACACCTCTCGGCTCAGCTATTTGGAGAGGATTTAGAAAACTTGAATTTCTTTCAGACAAAATCTCATATGGAAATTTCAGACAGGGTCAAAGATCATCATTGGTAAGGATGAAATCACAGGAGCATTTGAAAAAATTCAAATCCCAAACTGGATTATCAGTATGCTACAGAGTAGAGGCATTTTTTTTTGGGCCAGTGTCATCCGTGAATGGGCTGGAGCAGCCCCAGTGTGGAAATCTGCAGCCGAATTGCAACTAGTCGGGGAAACGGCGTCACAATGGAATTATATATTAATCACTTTACGAGCTCTGGGTATTTTTCGGACATCGAACAGAGACACCATCATATGGAAGGGTTATGGTGGCTCTTCGGCGGTAATTGTTAAACACCTATATCAACAACTACTGTTTACTGACCCTGGAAATTCAACATATATTTTTCCTCCCACATTCTGGAAATCAGGTTGCCCCACAAAGATCATTATTTTTCCCTAGTTAGTGTTCCATAACAGGGAACTCACATGGGATAATTTACAAAAACGGAATAGGTGTGGGCCTACCATTTGCCTACTTTGCCGAGCTTATTCCAAGAACAAATTTCACATCTTTCTCACATGCCCACAAACACAGATAATTTGGGTGAAGCTCGCGGCACACTTCAGCTATACTTATCGCTCTTACCCATCCATTCCCGAGGCTTTTTTTGAATGGAGTTGCTGGAGAACAGAATGGCGCGCCATCCCATTATTGACCCTTTGGGCCATTTGGAAATGCAGGAACAACTTGCTTTTTAGTACAAAGAAGGAACCTCCCTCATCTGTTTTCGATTCTGTCATCTGCCATTACAATGCTCTCGATATAGTTGGATAGAACAGGACCAAAAAAACAGATTTAGCTTGCCAGAACATGAACATAATAGGAAGCGGTGCAATGTCAAGGAATCCCACAGCGATCCCACGTGCCTTCTTTGATGGTGCTGCTCAACTTGGCACGTGCGCTTGTGGTGTTTATATCATCCCAGACGCTGGACATGCTTACGAAATATACTGAAATGGCGGTCCCGGTATAAACAATAGAGCTAAGGTGATGGATTTAGCCGGCCTCATCTCCTTATGCATCTTTCTGGATTTAAAGAATGTTCAAATCTATGGAGACTCGAAATTAATCATCGATCATATCCTATTAAAACACAAGATAAAAAACATACATCTCGACGGATGGCTTAACAGGACAGCAGCTCTATGGAACAACAGAAGGGACTACTCTATTACTCACATCAACAGGGACCTAAACAAAAAAGCAGATGAATTATCCAAGGTGGGACTTTCTTCCCCACAAGGAATTTGGAGAATGCAGATAAAGACCGACAATCTCTCCTACCAGATCCAGGATTTCTGTCCACCGGGTACATAATTTCCTTTTTTATGAAGAATATCTGGTATGTATCCTTTTTTCTTTTCATAGTTTTGCAAAGGTTTTTTTACACATATATAATCTCGCCAAGAGGCACATAATCCCTCTATATCATGCTCATATATTCCAATTTTCCATGGATCTACAGTTTGGGAGTTTTTGGGTAAAATCCTTTTATCGGTTTTGTTTTTCCAAACAGCCGATTCTAAAAACTCATCCGCACTGCTGCAATCTTTACTTCTCTATTATCAATATGACTGTATATCTCTCCTTTATGAATATAAAACATATAACGCTTTTTCGTGCTGAAAAATGGTACGTAACATGAACCTATTATATTCTATATTTCTTCTATGTTTCATCATGTTCTATCATCTTCATCTATTTCAGATGCTATTATTCAGCAAATCACTGTATTATTTTGATAGGTCCATAGACAGTATTTGTTATATTCTGATCTGATATGGATCTATATCATCCCTCTGTCTTGTATGTTTTTGGGATCTTATAGTTTATTTCTCATGATCTCTCTTCATGACCTATTTGGGATATCTCTTGCTATCTACCATATGATGTATTCTCCGAATATCTATGAATATAATACAACTTTTTTTCTTACTGAAAAAAGCCATGCGAACCAAAAAATGATTTTCCATCAAACAATGCAGGCGATTAACAATAAAATCCACCAAAATCTAATGACACAGGAGGCATATGGTCAGATCAATGAGAAAAAACAAAGTCAATTGCCCCATTTTGACATTTGCAGGTTTTGAAACAACATTAGAAACTTCATTGGTTTTCTAATCTTAAAAAATCTCATGGCAAGATCTATTTGGATTTTATTGGGCGTCACTAAGAAATTAGCTCCATAAGAACTGACATTTTCTCCCAATTGGCATAACAATCATCCAAAATTTCGCAAGCGAACCTGATTAGGGGCGTTGGGAGGAAAATTCATGTTTTAGATTAGTGAAATCCGTCGTCAATCACTCGGAATCAATGCCCGAAAATCAACCCTTTTTAATAACGATTCTGGTTTTGTTGATTTTTTAGTTAGGCCGATAGGCCTTCCTTTGAAAGAGACTTTCGTCATCCTTTTCTTTCTAACATTGACACCTGGCGTCCACATTCAGCGGGCATTCATGGTCTCCTTCAATTACTCGTCATGGTCTCAACCAAGAATCTTTGCAGCTGGCACGAGTTCTATTTCCCAGGTCTCGCAAAACCTCAACGGAACACTGTTATGCCAATGCCTTTCTCCATAATGATGGCGATCTCGAATCTTCACCCACTACATGAAGCTGGCAGAAATATCCACAAATTTGTTACAAATTCCTGTAATTCGTGAACAAAACGTTACAAATTACTGAGAAGGCAGTTTAAAGTTAGCAGTGATTCTCCATGTGCCTTCAATCGCGTCCACTGTGACAGAGAAGGGCACATTGTGAGATTAGAGTTTGACAATTTTCTGGTCGCAGGGCCGTTTCCATCAAAAGTCTGCAGCCTGAGATATCTCACAGTCCTCTCATTTGCCAACAATGTAATCAAGGGGGAAGTCCCAAAGGATCTCGCCGACTGTACTAATCTGACGCGCTTGGATTTGTCTTAGAATTATCTAGTAGGCTCCCTTCCTAGCTTTGTATCAAAGATGCCCAACCTGGAACTCTTGGATTTTTCAGGCAATATTTTTACTGAGCCCATTCCCTTGCCTTCGGCCAGTTGAGGAAGTTGCAGATGCTTAATCTCTTTTCCAATTTGTTGGGTGGGACTATTCCTGGATTTCTAGGCAATCTGACAAACTTGCTGGAGCTGAATCTGGCCCTTATTCCGTTTGAAAGTGGTCCTATTCCTGTGGCGATTGGGAAATAGACTAAGCTGCAGAATCTGTGTCTGATGGAGTGTAATTTACAGGGGAGGATTCCTGTTTCTATTGGGGATTTGAGGGAACTTTAGCTTCTGGATGTATCTAAGAATAATCTAACAAGGCCTTGGCCTCGTAATTTCAACAGGCTTCGAAAGTTGGTTAGTTTGCAGCTTTACCAAAATAAAATTGAGGGTGAGATTCCTAAGAATATTGGTACGATGGCATTGGAATTTTTAGATGCTTCGGATAATATGCTCTCAAGAATACTTCCAAAGGGTTTAGGAAATTTAACTAGGCTAAAATCTTTGAATTTGTTTGAAAATAAATTGTCCGGCGAGATTCCTGCAGGGATTGCTGAGCTGACCTTGTTGAAAACTCTAAAATTGTTTCGCAATTCACTCACTGGGCAAATTCCTCAGAAGCTTGAAAGCAAGACCCACTTTGAGGTTTTGGATTTATCTGAAAACCAGTTAAGTGGGCCATTGCCAACCCAGCTCTGTAATGGGGGAAAGCTTCAAATTCTAGTAGTGATCAACAATAGGCTAAATGGTAGCATATCAGAGGTATATCGGAAATGTACAAGTCTTCTTCGGTTTAGAGTGGTAAACAATAAGTTCAGTGGAGAAATTCCAAAGGGTTTATGGGGATTGCCAAGAGTTTCAGTGCTACATCTCAGTTCTAACAGCTTTGAAGGAAGCATTTCTAAAGATATTGGCAATGCTAGAAATTAATCTAACCTACAAATTGACTGTAATAGGTTTTCACGTAAGCTTCCATCTGAGATTGCCAAGGTAGGGCTTTTATCTGTTTTCAATGCTAGCAATAATAATTTTTCAGGAAGTATACCAGATGCGCTTTATGGGTTACATAATCTTGATGTATTGGGTTTGCAAGTAAATATACTTTTTGGTAACATTTCGTTGAGTATTGGGTCTCTGAAATAGCTTATAGAGCTTAACTTGAAAGGAAATGATATTTCTGGTGAAATACTTATGCAAATGGGTGATCTCCAAAACCTCATATACCTTGATCTATCCAGCAATCAACTCAAGGGGAAAGTCCCTGCATCTTTAGCCAACCTTACGTTTAGTTTCCTAAATCTATCAAACAATCAACTGTCTGGAACAGTCCCCAGTAGCTTGAGTAAATTCAGAGAGGCATTTATAGGCAATCCCAAACTCTGTGGAGAAGATTTTCAAGATATCAAACCCTGTGTCTTAGAAAAGGAGGATCATCATTTGATGACATGGATACTCTGTGGCATCCTTGTTTATGCAGCAGCTATGGTGTTGGTTGTTGGATTAGGATGCTTCTACAAGAAGTATTATCAGTCTCCTATTGTTAAGGACAAGGAAAATATTGAATTTAGTGCTTGGAATGTGGTCTCTTTCCATAAGCTAGTTTTTCGTGAGGGCGAAATACTGGGATCCTTGGATGAGACTAACATGATTGCCAGTGGAGGGGCTGGACAAGTATACAGGATAGAAATGACCAATGGTGAGACAGTAGCTGTGAAGAGGCTTCCTGGTAGGGCAAATATTGAGGCCTCTGGATATGACAATGGGTTCCAAGCAGAAACTGAGACTTTAGGGAGGATTCGACACAAGAACATTGTTAAGCTCTAGTGTTGCATCTCTGGAGAGGATTGCAACCTGCTAGTGTATGAATACATGTGCAATGGAAGCTTAGGAGATATCCTTCATGGACCTAAAGCTAGCAGACTCGACTGGCCTACAAGGCACATTATTGCTTTAGATTCAGCTCAAGGCCTTTCTTATCTTCACCATGACTGCCTTCCACTAATTGTTCATCGTGATAAGTGTCAATATTTCATCAGAAATTCAAAATTGGATTCAATTGTGATTTAAATCATTCAAAATTGGATTAAATTTTGATTTAAATCTGTGATACCTTTTCTGAATCTGAAATTGAACGCAGGGCCTCCAAAAGGGGTTCTGCGTATTGCTATAATGAGGATATGTGATCGGGGCGCGTGGATGGAGATCCGAGGCTGCGAGATCGAATACAATGGAGGTGTGGCCTGATTTTTGCAGGAGATGGGTGAGCTTATACCAACACCAGGCCCCGTGGCCTCCCTCATGAACCAGAACAAAGTTGGTGGGTTTCTTGTTCACATGGGCTGCAGGGTCTCCCAGCTTCTGCAAGATGGACTTCGTGGAATTCTTCATCGAGATGGATTCCCTGTAATGGTAAATGTACGTATTTTTTTGGTAGACCGTGGTTAAGGCATCGTTTTTACATAAAATTAGTTGCATTACTGGCCCTTCTCTAGCAAATTCTGAATTTGTGAAAAATCATCTTTATTTTTTGAAAATCTGTGTTCATTGTCTTGCCTCTGAAATGGAAGTTGACCCAAAGTCACCATACGCTATAATTCATTTCTAACACTGTTTTTCAAATAATCTAGCTATATATCATATGTGAAATCTAGGCTTCCACTGAAGTTCTTTGTTTGTTGCTAAATGATACACAGAGGTGATTTCTATTTTATCACTAACGTTTTACAATGGTGAAATGACATCTAAATGTAACAATATTTCATATTGCATTGTAGAGCCTTGTTACAAAAGGAGAGAGATTTACCAAAGTTAATGGTACTTCTGCAATGTAAAGGTGAACTTTACATGCTAAGATCAGAAGCAGACACAGATAGATTCCTTGACACATCTTAACATTTTGTGGGCTATTTTGGTGATATAATTATTTTATGTTGTAGATTTTCTTTGTAGATGTGAAGGGATCATTGTTGAGGTAGCAACAAATCTTTTGCATTCTTGCCTTCAACATATTCGACCCTTAAGATACTTGTGAGAGAATATAGTTACTTTGTAGGAAATTCTGGACTGGGCTTCAAGAACAGATCAGAATATATTAAAGTTAGTGATGTACTTTTCCAAGGCTTAGACAGAATGGAGTTGTATGTTTTCATGTTGATGTTCCTAAAGGAACACATTTATAAATATGCAATAGGGTGTATGGTAATAATAATTGTTGTATTCCTAAACAAATACAGCTCCTACAAAGTGGTTCTTAGTTGATTAACAATTATCTTGCAATGAAAATAGTTTTACATCTACAAACAAATCATATAATGTGGAATCGACTGGAAATCCTGTTGACAACATTTGATTAGTAATTTGAACCTAAATTGGACGTTAAGGAAAAATTTATAGGTTTATAGCCACTCATTCTATGAAGTTATTCAAACGGAGTGATGGCTTCCTCAGCATGGATGGAGATAGTTGCATTTCTAATAGTGTGGTATTCATTCTCTATTTGTAAACTCTATTTGTATTTTATTGTTCTCTATTTGTAAACTCTATTTGTATTTTATTGTTCTCAGAATATACTTCTTTGTTACTGTTAATAAATAATTCTAATAAAAATTCAATGACACCTAAAATCAAAAGTTTCGATAACAACTAAAATCAGAAGTTACAGCTAACAATAATGCTTACATTCAAGGTCTAAATATAAATGATCTGAAAATGAACAAATAAAAAAGAATGCACACAATAACACATGGCCTTTTGTCAAGAAAATTTTATAGTGGTATAAAAACTCCACCATACATGATGCTCTGTTTTACCATACGAAAATAAGTATGACAGAGTGCTCTGTTTCATGTTAACGGTGCATTAGGCTACACTGATTGCATATGGAGGATCTCGAGTCCCTTACAGCAACGTCGTGAACTCCCATTTCACATTTTTCTATTTTATCTGGATGGAAACTCAACCCTTTGTTGCTCGAGGAAGAAAAATCATTATTCTAGTTGTCTTCTATTTCCAATATTAAATAGATCTACAACCCACCAAATACACTTCATTTAGTTTCCCACACACTGAAACCTTCAATCTCCAACTGTAGTTATAGTTATTTTCCCCACCTGCAAACTTCACCCTTTAGTTTTCAATCTCAAATCTTGATGTAGTATTATGGTTGGACATTTTACTCTTAGTAAGACAATTTAGAATTTAAATCTTCTACAATATATATCTCAATAGGAAAATTTCCAGAATTTATGTAATGTCGTTGTCGAATAATCTAGAATTAAAACTTGAAACTTGTAAGAAATAATTTAAGTAGTAAAACCTTGTCATAAACGAAGTTATTTCAAAAATTTCATAAAAAAATTATGTCCAATATTCCATGATACCATTCACTGAAAATAATATACTGCGATAAACCCTAGATACCAAATAAAAATATTCCAGATACAATAAATCAATCAAAACATAGCATCAATTCTGAATGGGGATTTTACAGGACATTTAATAATTATTTCCAAACCATGTCTGCCCAATACGAAATAATACTATGAAGCTCCTCGCTGCAATGGCCTGCACGGCTCCTGCACAACTGTTACTGATAATGAATCTTACTTGTGGACCTTGGCTGGACCCACCTAAAACACCGATAGTATTGGGTTTTCGTTGTCCAACGATCACAATGTCAAATTCTTAACAAAATATACTATATAAATAACAAATTCGGGAGGATCTAAATATCTAGCTCTTCCTCATTTTGAATCTTTTGAAAGGCGAGACTATGGAAACGTCCCCCACTTAAGCCATATGAGATTGTGCATGAGATATCACCTTCAAAAAGTTGCAACACTGATTTTGCAGCAAGGAAATGATGCCTATTCGTATCTAAGGCCTCTTAGTGTTCTATTTCCCTGAGCTTTGGTTAATGTCTGTGAATCTTAAAAACAATCAAAATTTGAAAAGCTACACATATTTCTTTCGAATACTCTGTACACTATAAAAAGAAAAAAAGAAAAAATGAAAGATCAATTCAGGCTTGTAAATCTCAAAAACAACCAAAATTTGAAAATTTATACACACATTTATTCTGAATCATATATACATTGTAAAAAATTGAAGGATCAATTAAGGTCCGTAAATCTCAAAAAACAATCAAAATTTGAAAAGCTATATACATTTTTATTGAATAATATGTACACTGTAAAAAAAAATAAAAAATTAAAGATCAATTACATACATATGATATGATAGTTATAACAAATTGAAAGATCAATTACATACATATGATCACTGCAACAAATTATCAATGCTCTCTCTCCCGGACCAAAAATGACGCGCAAATTTAAAATTATCCATAACAATTCTTCAATTGTGTTAATATTCAATTTCCCATGGTAAGGCGGAAAATTAAACCAACAACTTAACACTTAGGAGTGTCTTAACAATACAAATCATGTCTACAAATGCATTCCACTTAAACAAATGAGTATTTATATTTTTATTAAATTTTCATCAAGATTTCTTAATTTTTAATGTTTATTTCTTTATATAAAGCCATTTTTCATTACATGAGACAAGAAACGTGAGATTTATTTTTTCATTATTGAAATACATTTCAGTTTCTTTGTCTTTACATATAAACCACTCTTCATTATTTTCACTTTGAACGAGCATACAAAGTGGATCCATTTAACAAATTTGTGTGGACAACTTTCTTTCTTCTTGGTAGAGTATTTGGATTTTGTTCTATGTATGTGCATAATTCTTTCCAAAGGCAATTTATTTGTGTACTTGCCTTGCTTCTCCCTCTCTAAGTATTCAATCTGGTTGGGTAGAGAAACATTGTCAAATGGTAGGGGATAGTCATGGTGGTTATTGCTTTGGTCACTAGAAAGCTTCGTAGATGCTTGGCCATCTATAGAGGTTTCTTAATTTTGGGTAATTAACTTACTCTAAAATGAAATAAGACATTCAATGTGTTCAATGTAATATAGATATAAACAAAACATCTAAAGAAAAGTAATTGCACAATAATCTAGTCCTAGAAAATGAGGTTTTCCACAAACCAATTAAGCCTTTCAACCTTTTCGGCTTTTTTTCTTATAAAAACATTTGTGCAAGGTTTCAACCAATTAACATTTCATTGAGTATATATCTACAAATCAATCATTTTGGGATCAAATCCCACAAAGCAATTCTATACCTGCTCTTCAAATTCCTTCAAGCTTTTGAAAGCAAAACCAATGAATTATCAATATAATTACCATAATAAAAAAACAATTAGAAGGCGTTTAGCCACCTCAAATTACTCATCCGTTAGGCTTGAACCAACATCTCTTCTAGAGAAATTCAAAAATTCTAATTTAATAATCCTATCGGCCTCTCTTTGTACCTTTTGGGACAATTGCTAGTTTTTAAAAATTTGCAGTTTCATGAATAAATCCCACATGCATGACGTAAGGATACTTCAGGATTTTCATAAAGATTTTTTTGTTCAAACGTTCGTTAAATTAAATGGTGTTGGGTCTTGGAAGCACTGTATTAGGCTTCGTCTGTAAAATTTGTTATTTGTGTTTGGCTTGAGTTTAAAATAAATGGAAATTTAATTTGAAAAAATAAAATAAAATAATAATTAAACAATAAATGTGATGATGATGGTGGTGGTGGTTAATGCCCACTCAGACCAAACTTTGGTATATCGGACTTAAAGAAACAAATTATTTAGTTTGATTTAAGATTTTATTCCTATACTCAAAACGCTGGGAGAGAAGCCTTCCGAGCTCACTATAATTTTGACATTATAAAAGGTTAGGAAGGTCAGTGTTGTGACAAAGATTATGAAATTGAGATCTAATGTGGTTGTACGCAGGGCACTTTAAGAGGAAGTGGTTTTCATCCTTGATGTTCCTATTCTCACATAGATGGCAGATCCTTTTCATCCATGGTGTTTTAGGAACTGCCCAACGACTTGTTTCACTATGGAGTTCATGAGAATTCGTTTTAATCTTTGCTATATTAATTTTCTTCTTTGAGCTAATTAAAATAAAGAGATACTTTTGATCTTCTAGGGTGGGGTTGATAACCTTCTTATAATAACTTAATTTTCTTTTAGTCGCTAAATATTTCTCACACCACATTTTTTCTTTGAACTTAGAAGTAACAATATTTTTAATGTTATTAATGTTTTGCAATGCATCATTCTCGTTGATCTCCCAATAGTTTAACCAGGCCCTCGTGTCTTTATACCACCCCCATTTGAGCCTTAGGCGGTTTTGGCTGGAATTTAAGGCTAGCTTAGGAAGTCTATGATCTCCTATGTTATTGAGTTTGTGCTTGTACAACAGAAGCCTAATCATAACTAGGCTCTCGAGAGGGGAAAAACCTACTTCTATAAGGAGAATAGGATAAGGTGTATTACTTTTAATTTTCAGGTTATACGTTAGAAAACGCTTCCGGATTTGCTCAATCTTTCTCCAAGATTATCTAGAGATGCTGCAACCCCAAACCTCACATCCATATAAGATAACAGGATTGACTAAAGTTTCAAAGAGGAGCTTCTTTTTATCCCACATTACGAGGTTTGTCGTTTTACAATTATTTTCACGACCAAAATAAGCTTTCCATCCCCCATTAATCCTTTTCTCCATGCTATAGTTCCAGTTGAGCTTGTGATGAATATCAATTCCTAGGTACTTGTAAGAATACACTTCCTCCAAGTTATTATTGTCATACATAAAATTAGCATAAGTGTCCTTCTTGGATTTGATAATCATAGCTTTTATTTTGTTAGTGTTAACAGTCATACCCATGGTAGAGCAGAAATCCTTAAGAAGCCTGAGTTGCTTATCAAGATCAGATGGGCACATTGCAAGAAGAACAATATCGTCATCATAGAGAAGAAGGATGACGACTATCCCAGCTAAGATCGTGCCAGCACATCTTGCTTCCTCTAAATAGCCTTCGAGCTTGTCAATGTAAATGCCAAATAGGGTAGGGGAGAGGGGGCATCCTTGTTTAACTCTGATTTTACACTTAATATCTTTCGACCACCCCTATTTACTCTTTAGCTTGGCAATTACATTCTCGTATAACCTTATAGCGATAGCTCTCAACTTGAAAGGAACCTTTAGCATTTCTAATCTATTCAAAGGGTTGTTTCTAGGAACCATATCGAAAGCCTTTCTAAAGTCCACAAAGCAACAAAAGAGATTGGATTTATCATTACGACATTCCTCCACAATGATCCTAAGCGTAACGAGGTGGTTTGTTGTTGAGTCACGCCTTCTGAAACCTGCTTGGCCTTTAGCCCACTTACCTTCACTTTCAAGCCATATGCTTAACTTCTTTTCCAAAATACTATCATATAACTTGGCTAAGAGAGGGCTGATCATAATTGTCCGATAATTAGAGGGGTTATTTGTATCCCCACTTTTAAAAATAAGGATAATGAGGTTCTCAATCCAAGGTTTAGAGAACCCTTGCTTGACTGCTTGATTGAAAAGCTTGTGGATGTAGGGGATGAGGATAGGACCTCCAATTTTTAAGATTTCCGCCTAGTAACCTTCAATGTCCTTAGCTTTCCCATTAGCTAGGCATTTAACCCCAAACTCAATGTCTTCTAAAGAGAAAACTTCCTTCGTTGTGAGCAGGGTTTCCAAGTTATCCATGACATTTGGAGATTCATAAAGCTTTTTAAGATAGGAATTGCAATCGTTTAGAGCAATTTTATTATTATCTTTAGTTTTCCTAGTCAGAATCTGCCTCCAAAATTTCTTAGGAGCTACCTTAGAGAGGTGTAAAAGATTCTCTTGTCTTTGATAAATGTACTACCTCTTTTTCCTTTTAGTTAGGGCTTTGTATATTTTTATCTTGTCCATTTTAAGAGATTCATCAACAACTTCTTTAATTGCTCTCCTCGCACTTTTACAATCTTTGTCATACCATGGGTTGGTTTTGCTATTTCTTTTATTATTTGAAACTTCAATTGAGAACTTGTTAATAGATATGAGAGGGCTGTAGTAAAATTATGATAGAGGTCTTCTATGTTGTCTATACTAGATAAATGAAGCAAATTAGTTTTTAATTCATTTAGAAAGAGATCGTTTTTATTTCTATCAAATATTAAGTTCTTTTGGCTATAAGGATTATTTTCTATGGGATCTCTATGCATGACAAAATTGAGAGCTAAAAGTAAATACCTATGATCAGAGTCAAACTCGTGGTTGTTTAAGATGTCAAAATTTATTATTTTGTTGTATAGTGGGAGATCGGAAATAACATAGTCTACCATGCTGCTACCAAATCCATGGATGCAGGTCATCTTGCTGGAATTGGGCGACTTCTTTAGACCGTTGCAAATTATGAGATCCTGAGCACTACAAAGCTTGACTAGCTCCGACCCAAACAAATTTTCCCCGAGGTCTTCAGAGCTCCTTTTGTACCTACTAGCCAGAGTGGGGTCTTCGTCTAACCAAAGAGGATTAGGGTTGGAATGATTGCTTAGAATAATAGCTTGGTTGCTTGAAGTTTGAGCATTAAAGTCACTTATTAAAAGGATAGTACCTTCATTCCTTAGGCTAGAAATATCATTCTCTAAACCATTGTAAGGGCTATTTTTATCTAGATTCTTCTTCTTATAGAAGTTAGAATTGATGGTGGGGGGAAATAACATATTGCTATGTAGGTCTCTTTATTATTAATGTCACTGATCTCTATCCAACTATATTGGTTGTGAGGTTGTTTTTATAAATCCTAGCATGGGTAGGGATGTTCTTCTTAATGTAACAAGCTATTCCCCCAATGCCTCTACGGGAGGATCACTTGTTCCAGGTAGCCCATAGCATAAAACCATCTATGTTAGGGACCTTAGATTCTTCGTGCTCCCAAGTTTCAACAAGCAAAATAATATCAACATCATTTGAAATCCAACTTAGCTTGGGGCCTTTGTTCCATGGAAAACCCCAACAATTCCAAGAAAGGATCCGGAGGATGTTGAATTGCTATTTATTACTATCTTTTTTGTTTCTATCTCGAATAAAGGCTTTTCTATTTCTGATTATTGCCCATTTTCCTTCCTTTCTAGCTTCTTTTACCTTTTGAACCTCCTTTCTTAATTCTGCTTGATCTTCTGGAATGAGATCTTCATTTATAAATATTCCCATTCCTTTTAGACTTGAGGTTTTACTAAGTATGTCATACTTATGATCAGTAGAGCTCACCTTTATTCGGATTAGTCTTCCTTTATTCTTGATTAATTTCCCCAACCTTGTTGCTTCTGTGAGACACGTTGTTTCAATTTGTAATCTATTATGTAATTCTGTCTGGGCTATGGCTAAAGTATCCTCATCTAATTCCTCTTTTAAACTGAAGATTATAAGGTTCAAGGCCCTTTTGTTACGCTCATGGTCTAATTCTATTAATTTTTTTTCATTTCATCTTTAATTGGTTTGATATCTAATTTATCTACTACATTATTTAGGCTGAGGAAGCTATTAACTTTTTCTTCTAGTTCTTTAATCATGTCTTTCATTTTAAGACTCTCTAAAGTATCAACATCTCCTTGTTGGGATGTTTGGTTAGTATCTTGGTTTTGTTTTTCTATAACCTGCAACCTAGTCTCCATTGCCTCCATTTTATTCTCCAATAGTTCTATTTTATTTTCTATTTGTTTTTGGATCGTGTCTTCAAGAGATGCAATTTTTTTTTTCTAGCATGGCTTCTAACTTTGTTTGTAGCTTGGCTTCTCTTTCTTCTCTACGTTTCTCTAAAGACTCTATATACTCATAAAGGCCTTGTAAAGTAACTGTGCTAGGTCTGCCTTTGGTATTTGGTAGCTGTGGTGAAATATTCATATTTGAAAATATATGAGCAAATATGTACTAGAAAAATAAAAAGATAAGGAATGTTTGCACCCTATCAGCGATCCTGACTGCAGTTCGCCCATGACTACCGTAGCCCGCAACGCTGATTGGATCGGGAGCAATATTCTCAGACAACAATGGTCGTTGCAATTTTCTGGATACTTATGATCGATGAGCCTCAGAATATTCTCTGCCTCCTTAAATATTGCGACTGCAAGAACGAGTCGAATGAACTTTTAGAGTTTCAGGGTTCCTCCTTAGCCATGAAATTTGTTGAACATAGAACACGATGTCACGTACCCAAATCAGTTCCTAACAGAATAACACCTTTATGCTGATATTTCAATCCACGACAGTTTACGATCCTTTCTCATCGCGGGTAGGGTATTTTCATAGAGTCACCAGAATGAGGTTCAGATGCTTCAGAGAGGAAAGTCGCTCTGTCTGGTCCTTCTGAGCTCGCTCTCGTTATTTCTGCTTTTTTGTCTTGCAAAAAAGTTATGAAGATGTTACTTTTCCTTCAAAATCGGCGTTGCCTCGGAAAAGCTTAAAAAATGACCTTTGTTCCTTAGTTTTGCTCAGATTCACTAATTACCTTATACAGCGAACAATTTATGGTCTTTGATGCTTAAAATCAAACCCTTACTTCAAACACAATGGCCATAGAGATTTATGTTATCATGGCATGCGTGAATAGCCACAAGGATATGAAAATTTGATTTAAAAATAAAATAAAATAATAGGTTTGATTTTATTAAAATAAAATGAATTTTTGATTAAAATAAAATAAAAAATAAGTTTGATTAAAATAAAATGAATTGATTTAAAAATAAAATAAAAAATACAAGTAAAAAAGAATTAATTAAAATTTGATTTTAATAAAATAAAATAAATAATAGGTTTGATATTAAAATAAATAAGAAGTTTAAAAAATGAAAATTGATTTAACAATAAAATAATAAGTTTAAATAAAAAGGAAAAAATCATTTAAAATTAAAAAAAATAATCATTTTAAAAAAATAAAATTAAAATGTAATTTTGATTTAAATAAAAAAAAAATAGTGTTAATTTAAAATATTTGATGAGCGGAAATATTTTTTATTTTATTTTTTTAAGTATACTATTATTTTAATTATACTTTATTATTTATTTTATTTAAATTAAAACTTATTATATTTTTAATGCTATTATAATATATAAATGAGGATATAGTAAATCTCTCATAAATTAGATATACTTAATAAATTTCCAAGGGCCAAGAATCTTTATAAATGAGGATCTTATTCCAGAAGACCAAGCTAAACTAAGGAAAGAGGTCTAAAACATAAAGGAGGCAAGAAAGGAAGGCAAATGAGCAATTATTAGAAATAGAAAAGCTATTATTAGAGATAAAGTCCAAAATAAAAGTGATAAATAGGAATTAAGAACACACCAGATCTTCTTCTGGAACTGTCGTGGTTTTCCATGGCGCAAAGATCCTATGTTAAGTTGGATCTTGAGTGATACTAATCTTATTCTCTTAGTCAAAATCTGGGAGCATGAGGAATCTAGGGTTCCCCACATTGATGGGTTCACTCTTTAGTCTCCCTGGAACAAGAGATCTTCTCACCGAGGGGTTGGCGGTATAGCCTGTTATATCAAAAATAACATTGCTACCCACACACGGCTTCATAAGGTTGACCCCCTCAATCAGTACGTTTGGATTGACATCTCTGACTCTAATACCAATACAATTTTCCTAGCAACTTCTTACTTTGCTCCCTTCAACACTACTTCTTATAAGAAGAAGAACCTAAATAAGAATTGTCCCTTCATTAAATTAGAACGTGATATCCACAACCTAAGAAAGGATGGAAACATCCTCTTGCTTGGGGACTTTAATGCTTGTACTGCGACTAACCAAGCCACTCTATTAAGTAATAACTCTAATCCTAACCCCTTATGGCTTGATGAGGATTGTGTTTTGGCTAGTCAATTCAGAAATTCTGAAGATACTACTGAGAATCTTTTTAACACTGATCTAATTAAAATTTGTAGTTCCCAAGACCTCATTATTTGTAATGGGATCAATAAGTGGCCCTCCTCTGACCAGATGACTTGTATTTATGGGCATGGCAGTAGTGTCATGGACCATGTGATATCTGATACCCAGGTTCTCCACCGTATTGTTAATTTTGACCTCTTCAATTACCATGAGCCTGAATTTGACCATAGACCTCTCTCCTTAACCCTTAACCTTGATATGTACACCAACCACACATATAAGAATGAGAGTCAAAGACACATGAGTTTTGACAAAAGTAAAATGGATTTCTTCTTAAAGATTTTAACAAGAGAATTAGGTTCCTTAACATATAATGGCAACATTGATCACATATACCACAATTTTACTACTATCCTCTCCATTATCATTAACAACTTCTCTAAGGAGGTATCATATCATAAGAACAATAGGACTTCCAACCGTGGCATGACAATGATTGTAAATTTGCCAGATAACGATTAGAGATGCTCCCAATGAACCTATTAAGGATGAAAGAATCAAGATGTACAAAGCTCTTATCAAAAGGAAAAAAGGAGATTATATAAACAAGAGGCAAGATCATCTCCTTAACCTCTCTAAATTTGAGCCTAGAAAGTTTTGGAGGAACATTCTAAATTGTTCGTAAATCGAAATATAATATATATATATATATATATATATTATATATTATATATAATAATAATATAATAAATAATAAATAAATAAATAAATAAATAAATAATAATAATAATAATAATAATAAAAATTTGATTCCCCTTAAAGGAATGGGATGTCTATCTTAGGAATCTCTATGACTCCTCGAACACCATGAGCTACATTAGAACCACTCTTATAGAGGGAGATGCCTTTTCTTTAGATGACGTGGAATCTAGGATTAAGAAGCTTGCTAGCGGGAAAGCTAGGGATATTGAAGGGTACCAAGTTGAAATTCTCAAAACTGAAGGTTCATCCTCACCGTGCACTTACACAATCTCCTCAACTTGGTGGTTAAACACGGCTTCCCTAATTTGCGGATGCAAAGCCTTATCGTGCCTATATTTAAAAGTGGGGATAAAATGTTGGCATTATGGCACTAGTTTGGAACTATGACACAGGTGTTGTCCTTGATGGCAACTCACACAGATGACAGATCACAGTTCAGGCTCTCAGAATAAAAGAAAAAGATATATACGCAGTTTCCACTTAACCAAGTCTCGTATACACGCGGGATCGCTGATCAAAAGTTGCGTATGCGTATGCACGCACTTTCATGCACGGAAAAGCACGTACATGTGGGAAAACTTATTTTTAGTCCATGATATTTGGTCCTTGGTATTTGGACCCAGGTATTGGTTCTAAGTGGTTTTGGACCATGGTATTGAGTAAGGCTTAGGACTATAAAAGGGGAAAGAGATCATTAGGCAAAAGCATTCACTCAAGCATTGAATATCTTATGAAGAGCAAGATCTAGAATACTAGTCATTGGGTTATGGTGCATAGCTGGATCTAAACCAAGGAGGAACCTAAGCGCTAGAAGAAGGATAAGTTCTATTGATGGGTCAAGATCTTAAGGCTTGAATTGTAGTATCTTTATGTGATTTTGATATGTTATATTTGGCGCATGACTTGATCTATAAATCTAATAATCTTGGTATAACTGATGTTTGAATAATTGAAAGGGTAAATTATATTTTATAGATCTGTACACAGATTCAGCACAACAAAGGTGCGTATACACGTTGGTTTGGTAATTCAAAACGCTGGTTTGCCTTAATACAAAAGCGTATGCATGCATGTTCTTCATCTTGAAGTAGCATACGTCTCATAAAATATGTTTTAGCTACTTCTGTTTATTGCTGCAGTATTCTGGGTTTAGGATTGGTGTCTGGTTACTGTTACTGTATTCTGGTTACAACATTCAGAGAAGTGATTGATTGATTCAGTTTTGGTTGGTGCAAAGGGGATTGGTTGATGGAGATGTTTGATTGATGTTACTTATGGATCCAGTCTGGAAATTTATGAAATGTGGTCCCTGGAAGAAAAGAGAAGGTTGTAGCCTTCTATAGGTCAGTACCTACGTACTAGTACATCAGCTAGTACAAGAGCTAAGAGGGTTGTAGCTCCCTTCTAGGAGAAGCTGGAGAATGAGAGAAGGTTGTAGCCTTCTGTAGGTAGAAGCCTGCATACTGGTATAAGACTGCACTAGTACAAAAATATTGTAAAAATAAGTTTCTTATTAACAAGAAGATAGAGAAGCATTGCAGCAGGTGGTTTTCACCCACATTGGGTTTCCACCTTGTATCTTGTGTTCATATGTGTGATGATCTGTTCTGTTTACTGCACCTATTTACTGTCCTTATGGTTAATAAAGTTTAGATGCACTGATTAAAGATCAAATAGATTAATTAAATCTTAAGTTTACTGAATATACGCTAGTTGTTGTAGACACAGTTGCGTGTATACATTGGTTTCCATATCTGAAGTAGCGTATATCTAAATTTGAAAATGAAAAATTATTTGACTTGATAATACTGATTCACCCCCCCTCTCAGTATTATTTCCAACAATTGGTATCAGAGCAAGTCCTTCAGAGGAAGCTTGTTCGCTTGAAGGAAGATCTATCATCATGAGCAACTGTGAAAGGGAGGCATCCATCAGGCCACCAATCTTTGATGGGAACAACTTCGTCTATTGGAAGGTAAGAACCACAACCTATCTTTAATCTCTTGGTGCAAAAGTTTGGGATATCGTGGAAGGAGGATACACATTCCCATCAGCGACTCCTATATATACAGCTGGTAAAAAGCAGTATGAAACAAATTCAAAGACTGTCAATACTCTATTAGGGAGTCTATCTCAATCGGAATTCATCAATGTTATGCAGCTCAAAACCGCCAAAGAAATATGGGACAAGATCATTCTAAGCTATGAAGGAGATGATCAGGTAAAACGTGCAAAACTACAATCTCTCAGAATTCAATATGAAACTCTTAGAATCCACAATGATGAAAGTGTGGCTAATTATTTCTTACATATAGATGAGATTGTTAATCGCATGAAAAACTTGGGTGAAGAAATAAAAGAAGTTACTTTAGTTGAAAAAGTTCTAAGATCTTTGTCTTCTAAGTTTGAATCAAAATTTTTTGCCATAGAAGAAAAGCAGAATCTTCAGAGTATTACTATGTCACAGTTGCACGGAATCCTAACTGCTTTCGAAATGAGAAAACGGGGACCATCAGACATGAGAGAAGCCGTATTCACAGCTTCAAGAAAAGGAGAATATAATAAGTCAGGGCATACATCAAAAGAAGAGGAAGAATCAAACTTTGTCAAGAATCTTCAATGGGGTTCTGGAAGATTCAGAGGTAAGCTACCTTTCAAATGTTTTGCTTGTGGGAGAGTTGTCACTATGCAGCCAAATGTCTTCATAAAGATAAGCTTGATAAAGGTAAGGAACCAGTTAAATGGAACAGAAAACAGAATGTAAGTAGGAAGAGCTATTATACACATGAAGACAGTGATGGACTTTCAAATAGTGATGAAGATGAACATGGTAATGATGATAGACTTTTGATGGCTTTTGAAGATGATGATTTCTTGGATGCTATAGATGAAGATGATCTCTATGAGGAAATTTCTAAACTTAAAATTTGTTTAGAAGAAAAGAATATGATCATAGATACTCTAACATTCCAACTTGCTGAAAGGGAAAAAAACAATGAAAAGTTAGAATGTGAAATTGTGGGACTTAGAAAAGATATTGAGAAAACAAAAGCTCTTTATCTTAGATTTGCTAAAGGATCTGAAACTTTAGATGAGATTATCAAAGTGCAGCATTCTCCTCTAATCAAGACAGGTCTTGGATTTACTGAATAAGCATCTCAAGCACAGAAGCCATCCACCTCCAAAAGTTATCTTGATGCAGCAAGGAGAAGTGAACAGGTTGACAATTGTCAGCAAATGCATAAAACAGATCACCAAGTAAATCAGGGTCAATCTACTTCAAGGATGAATAGAAGCTACAACCAACCACAGGTAAATCATTCTCAATTTGCCTCAAGAATGAATGTCAATGGAAAATACAATCACCTGGACGATAGATTTGATAATCGCAGGAATTTCTTTAATGGCCAATGTTTTTCATGTCATAACTTTGGACACAAAGCTGCTCAATGTGTTACCTACAAGACCATCATGACTCGAGAAGAACGAAATCAAAGGAGCGTGACTGGGAACATGAAGAGAACCTACAATAACTTTTCTGCTCTTGAAAATGAAATAAAATGCTCTATTTGTAACAACTTTGGTCATGAAGATTTTGAATGCAGGAGTAAGTTTTGGCAAACATATCATAAGGAGCAACTTTCATTGGGTCCCAAAACATGGAGAAAGAAAGAACTACAACTAGAAAGATGTGGGATAGCCATATATGCGGAAGGACAGTGGATGCTCGAAACATATGACAGGTGATAAAGAAAAACTTCAACCATATAGTGCCTTAGAAAAGGATAGGAAGGTCTCATTTGGAAATGACACCCTTGCTCTCATAAAAGGTAAAGGTTCTGTTCTTTTGAAAGAAAAAGTCAAAGCTAGAAATGTTATGTATGTTGATGGCTTAAAGCATAATCTATTGAGTGTTAGCCAAAGGTGTGATCAAGGAAATGAGGTAATATTTCGATCCGATGGATGTATTGTTCATGAGCTTGATATAGGAGAAACAATGATCAAACACATAAGAACTCCAAATAATTTATACATACTCAAGGGAGGACAACAACAATGCTATCTAAGCAAGAATGATGAACACTGGCTATGGCATAGAAGATTGGGGAATCTAAGCTTCTCTCGGATAAGGAAAGGATGCAAATATCAGGTGGTTCGTGATCTCCCTGACATCAGAATTCCAGAGAATACAATATTCAAATCATGTGAATTTGGTAAGAAAACCAGAACTAATTTCTCTGAGAAGGAAGGATCAGCTAGTAAGCCACTTGAACTTGTCCATACTGATTTATGTGGTCGATCGAGGAAAAAGTCACCTCGAGGAGAAGAATACTTTATATTATTCATTGACGACTTTTCCAGGATGTGTTGGATAGGACTTCTAAAGCATAAAGACGAAGCTTTCGAAAAGTTCAAAGCTTTTAAAGCCTTGGTTGAAAATGAATAAGATCGAAGAATCAAATGCCTCAGGTCTGATCAAGGAGGGGAATTTACCTCAGATGAATTTTTCGACTTTGGTGAAGAACATGGAATAAGAAGGGAATTCTCTACTGCAAGGACCCCTCAGCAAAATGTAGTGGAAAGGATGAACATAACGGTTCAACAAATGGCTCGTGCTATGCTTGATGAATCTAGAACTCCTGCAACCTTCTGGGGTGAAGCTGCATTTGCTTCCGTTACTATTCTCAACAAAACAAATGTTCGGGTAAACAACACTCAAATTCCTCATGAACTTTGTTATGGTAAGACTCCTACAGTAAAATACTTCAAGGTTTTTGGAAGCAAATGTTACATCAAAAGGACTGATGAAAATCTTGGCAAGTTTGAACCTAGAGTAGATGAAGGCATTCTCCTTGGTTACTCTTCCCAAAGTAAAGGACATAAGTGTTACAATAAAAGACTTGGAAAAATTGTTGAAAGTATTGATGTGGTGGTTGATGAAGAAGGCAACAATTCAAAATAGATAAAAACTGAAGATTTTGAAGATGAAGAGGACTATCCTTCAACATCAAACCATACTAATGCTGAAGAAGTAACGTATGAGGCACCAGAAAAATAGATAAGAATAGAAGAAAAGACTCCATATAGGTATGTTTAGAAGAACCATCCAGAGACTCAAATTTTGGGGTAGAAAGAGGCAGGTGTTCAAACAAGAAGAACTATAACAAAAGCTTCAAGCTATCTAGCATTACTCTCCTCCACTGAACCACAAAATGTAAGTGAAGCATGCAAAGATGAATGTTGGGTCAAGGCCATGAATGAAGAACTTGAGTAGATTGAAAAGAATAACACTTGGGAATTGGTTCCTAGACCTAATGATAAGAATGTCATAGGGACCAAATGGATATTTGAAAACAAGCTGAACGAAAATGGAGATGTTTTAGAAACAAGTCCAGACTTGTTTGTAAAGGGTATGATCAACAATAAGGCATAGACTTTGAAGAAACTTTTGCATCGGTTGCTAGACTTGAAGCCATAAGAATGTTCCTCACTCTTTCTAGCTTTCAGAAGTTCAAAGTATATCAAATGGATGTGAAATCTGCCTTTTTAAATGGAGACTTAGAAGAAGAAGTGTAAATTGAGCAACCAGATGGATTCATCCTTGGAAATGATCCAAAACTTGTATGGAGACTTAAGAAGGCACTCTATGGTCTTAAACAGGCTCCAAGGGCTTGGTATTATCATTTGGACAAATACCTCCATCAACAAGGTTTTCAAAAGGATCAACAGATAGCAATCTATATATGAAAATTGATAATGATAAATGGCTAATACTTGTTGTGTATGTTGATGATATCATCTTTGGTGGCAATGAAGAAGCCACGAGTCAAAACTTTGCTTTGGTGATGCAGAAAGAATTTGAAATGTCCCTGCTTGGTGAGCTAACATATTTTCTTGGTTTACAAGTCCAAAAAATAAAGACGGTATCTTTCTATCACAAACCAAGTACCTCAAGCAGATCTTGAAGAAATATGGCATGGAAGATTCGAAATCAGTATGTACCCCTATGGTAACAGGATGCAGCCTCAGCGCAAATGATGATTCAACAACAGTACATCAACCAACCTATAGATCCATGATTAGTAGTTTGCTCTATCTGATAGGTACCTGACCAGACATCATGCATGTAGTGGGAATAGTTGGAAGATTCCAGGCAAATCCAAAAGAAGCACACCCTTAGGCGGTTAAAAGTATTTTCAAATATCTACAAGGAACACAAAACTATGGCTTATGGTATCCTAGAGATACAGATCTCACACTTCATGCATACATAGATGCAAATTAGGCAGGAAGCGTGGATGACAGAAAAAGCACTAGTGGTGGTGCATTCTTTATGGGTTCCAGATTAGTATCTTGGTTCAGCAAGAAACAAAGTTCAATTGCATTATCTACAG
>APFE030357851.1:27749-46310 GCA_000404065.3 Pinus taeda | reverse complement strand
AAAAAATATTCCAGAGGAGCATATGATTGATGTGTTCATAGGGACTTTAAAGGATAATATCCAACATGATGTTTGCATTTGGGAGCTTGATTCATTAGAGAAGGCATTCAAGTTAGTAAGAAAAATGGAAAGCAAAATTGTGGCAACCCGGAAGCATACCACTCACAACTATAATAATGAAAGTGTTGATTCTACTAGCCTTCCACAACCTACAAGGGTTACACCACAACAATTGGAAGAAAAAAGAAAAAAGGGCTTTGTTACAATTGTGATAGCAAATGCACTAAAGGTCATAATCGTGATGAGAAGAAATTATTTTACATAGAGTATGAAAAGGAGGAAGAAAAGGATCAAGAAACATCAAAAGAAGAGGATATGCGCCAGGACCCAACCCCAGAGAGAGAAGAAATGAATCTGACCATATCTTGTAAAGCATTGGCAAGAATTACCACTCCTCAAACTCTCAAGATAGAAGGACATATCAAGAAGAAAAAGGTGCAAGAAGTGAAAGATCACATCGAGAAAGAAAAATGAATCCAACCATATCTTGTAATTCATTGGTCGAAATTACCACTCCTCAAACTATCAAGATAGAAGGACATATCAAGAAGAAAAATGTTCAAGAAGTGAAAGATCACATCGAGCATCAAGAAATGAATCCGACCATATCTTGTAAAGCATTGGAAGAAATTACCACTCCCCAAACTCTCAAGATAGAAGGACATATCAAGAAGAAGAAGGTTCAAATAGTGAAATATCAGGAAGAAAAGTATCAAGAAACATCAAAAGAAAAGGATACTCACAGGAACCAACCCTAGAGAAAGAAGAAATGAATCTGACCATATCTTGTAATGAATTTGTTAGAATTACCACTCCTCAAACTATAAATATTGAAGGACATATCAAGAAGAGAAAGGTAATAGTGTTGGTTGATTTAGTTAGTACCCATAATTTTATTAATTGTAATATAGCCAAGGACATGAATTTCTTCCTAGATCCAACACCAGAGTGTCAAGTGATGGTTGTAAGTGGAGGATCCATAAATTGCTCTGGAAAGTGTCATAATATCAAGCTATCCATGGGAGAATATGTATTGAATAGCCTAATGTTTTCCATTCCAATTGGTGGTACTGATGTTGTACTAGGAGTCCAATGGCTACAATCCTTGGGTACAATAACTTTTAATTTTCAAGAACTTTTTATGAATTTTTTTTTTCGGAAGGAAAGGAAGTTGAATTAAGCGGTATCACAGGGAAACCAGAAAAGATAATCAACTCTGACATAATGACAAAGCTTCTATAGAATGAACAACGAGGTGTAATTACACAATTATGTTCACTAACTATTCACACATCAAAATAATGTATTTCTCCATATCTCCAAAAAGTATTGGACAATCATTCCAGGGTATTTGATACTTCGAAATGTCTCCCACGTATTCATGATCATGATCATGATATTCATTTTATTCCAAGATTTGTTCCTCCAAACATCAAGCCTTATAGATATCCATATGCCCAAAGGAGTGAAATTGAACATATGGTTGCAGAAATGGTAGAGGTTGGTACAATTATCCAACCAAATTTGATAAAAAAACGAAGTTATGAATGGAAGAATGGTGAAGTAGGGAGGACTCATTCAAAAGTTACCGAATATCCCAGTTCCAACAATATTTCCAGAACTTGACAAGGAAGGAAAAAGCATATTGGAACCTGAAGCAGTTACAGAACCGAGAAGTTGATAGCTATGAAATCGATCAATTTAAAAGCATCTGATCAAGTGGAAGAACATACTTGTTGATTATTTCACATGGAAGGACAAGAATTTTATTTAAAAGCATCAAGAACTACTCAAGCGTTGAGGACAACACTTTTTGAAGGAGAGGGGCATGTTAGGCCCCTATACTACTAGTGTAACCCCTTATTGTTATTAGTACATAAACAACCCCCTTATTATATTGTTGTACCCATGTAGTCCCCATATTGTATTATTGTGCCCCATAAAAGCCCACTATTGTTATTATTGTGCCCTTACATTATTATTGTTATGTTGGCTCTGATTATATTATGACCCCATAGACTCCTATATATAGAAAGGAGGTCTTGTCATTTGCATCATCAAAGAATCATTCATTTGTGTAATGTAAAGGAGGTTGCCCCACTCGAAGAGGCTGAATTCTAAGGCATTGATCTATCTTTTCTATCTTTTTGTGAGTTGGTTTCATAATAGAAACAAGTTGAAAGTGACCTAACTCAGTATACCAGGTCCGAAGGTAAAAGCAACGACTTGGAGCAAGAATGGGACCAATTTAATTAAAAAACTCCCAGATACTCCCAAGACAACATATGCCCAAGAAACCACAGAATATCGTACTCCACAGTGAACTCAAAAAATTTAAGAGTTTGAGCCAATGAAAGAGCAAAGGGCAAGTTCGTAGAATACAAAAATCATTCCTACATTTCCAATATCTAAGACTATCCTAAGGGTTACAAAAATACCTCCTTTAGATGTATTCTACAACCCATTGCATAAGGTTGTAGTAAGAAGACAGAGGAAAAGAAGGAGAGTGGAAACACCTAAAATCCCACCAAGGAATGAACCAATGGATGTAGTCTGGAGGGATATTCCTTGAAACCCAGCTGAAAATTTAACCAGGCAGTCACAATTTATAGGGGCATCTGCTACTGCCACTATGGATAAAGCTATTGAAGTACCTATTTTTTTAAGGGAAAGGGAAGAAAGGATAGAACATCTTAAGAAATCGTTGGAAATCGAGAAAGAAAATGTGCACAAGCAAGCTATTGAACAAATGCTCCAATTGCAGCTGAGTATGGAAGTACTTAGGATAGGCCATGAAGCAAATATCTCTATAGAAAACATGAAAATCCAAGACTTGCAAGAGGCTATGGTCGAATATAAATATGTCCCAACTGTTGATGAATTCATTAAAGAGGAATTATAGTTAAACTCCATTCTATCAAAACAATAAGATCTATTCTATTATAGAATGTCCCATATCACCCCTTATCTGAATACCAATTATTAATTAATAGATAAGGAAATTGATTATAGAACCAAATTTAATGACTTAAATACTAAGATCTCTGACTACGTTGAATGGAAAGAATTTGAAGAAGGAAAAGGTGTTGATCTGCTAGAAATAGAAGAAACACACAAGGAAATATTATTCACATATTGAGATGCACAGATAAAGCAGGTAGAATTGGCAGTACCAAGAGAAGCAGGAGTGGTAAAAAATATAATAAAAGCAGTCAATCACACTTTTCACACCACCACCTTAATAAAATAAGGTGAACAAATCACTTTTATTTTTAGAGTTAATTTCTAGTTAAGAGGAAGGTTGTTATAAGTTTGTGAATGCCTTGATGAGATTATGGAACATTGTCATTACTTTTGAATATCAAACTACTTTCCTTTGTTGATGCACTAATGTATGCTTGGAGAATAATTTGATCCGAAGAAAGTAGCTGATCTATCTCACTAGTCAAATGAGCATAACCTCACACATATGGTACTTTTAGCTTCTATGATCAGTTATGTTTTGTTAAATTAGTGATAACATTTCGTTTTCATGAATTATATATGGAGTATGTACTTTATGTTATGTGTTAATTGCATCACTGTATGATTCCTAGCTGAGAGTATTTATTTTCATATATGATCATTAAATATATGCAACATAATTTGTACATTTCTTTGACTAACTATTTATTCAAAGAAATTATTTTTACATCTTATCATCTCTCTAAATACGTGAATGATCTTTATTATCACATACCAAACAAATATATTTTTAGATCTCATACCACACAGAATACCCCGGGCTTATATAGATTAAGTTAGCTAGAGATTTGCATGTTGGAATAGGTCATTTAGTTATCATTATTCTTATTGGAATCGCTTGAAAGCCACCATTCTCATTTTCAAACCCATTCTGGGAAACTGGTCCCATCATCCCCAATTGGAGACAGCACATCAAACAGAAAATGAGTTGTCTGCAAGATTTGGACTGGGTGGTTATCCCCCATGTTGGAGCAACAAAATTATGAGGTTTCAACAAAAGGATATATTCAAATCTGTCCCAAAGATATTGGAATTTCATTTGTTTTTTCACAACTTCAAACTGGAGTACATGGAAGCACTGCCAAAAATTCATAGGCGATTCATGCAAGGTCTTCGGTTGTTTAAAAAAAAATTGTCAATAGGGCCAAGATCAAAATGATGGAAAGCAGATTTAATTAGATTGCATAGCTACTTAAATGAGTGTATAAAATTGTGAGACAAGTTGTGGAACCAACGTTGTGGGGATTCGTCAAGTGTGGTTGAAAGAAAAATGCTAACCGCAACTTCATCAAAGCTGTCTTCATCCTCCATGAATGTAAGGAGGTCATGTAAGTGGTCAAGTCAGGCCACTTCGCCTTCACCATCGTACATGAATTCCAACAAGAGATCATAAAAATCCTTCATGATATTAAAGGGTTGTACGTTATACAAACATCGTAGAGGGTGGACTCTAATGATATCCATGACAGATTTGTGGAGATTCAAAATAGGATTTGAGGACTCAACTTGTCATATAGCTCTCCTTTTAGTGCCAGAAATGTTGATGGTGTTGGACCCACCAACATGTCAAGGTATCTCTCTGGAAAGAAGTCCCAACTAGACCTTAGACTGTTTGGTATAGGAGTACTAGCAGTGGGTAGTATAGTATTTCCTTGGCTGTGATTGCACATAGAGGTAAGTAAGACATCCTTGTTGTTAGCAAGGGTGTGACCTTGCAGCAAGTTAGGGAAGGCGCATGAAAGGCTCTAACACATGGAGGGGGGAGTGGGTGCACCCCTTAGAAATATTGGATAACACACATCTTGAAAGGGAACACATGAGCATAAAAACATCACAAAATGGAAAGCAGGATAGCTGACGATCCAAAGTGATGGGTTATATCTGCAACGCGCTTCAATAAGATTCATACAAACACATATGGAATAGTCCACATACATGCATAAATAACAACTACATACATCATTAAAGTAACCTGGATAGTCAAACTATAGTAACAACATATGCATGAAATGTGATGCCTTTGTTATATTGAAAGATTGAAAGATCCAATCATACATGCAACAGAGACTTCCACAAGCCCTAATAGCATAACATTATAGTAACTACTACCTGCTCCTCCAAGAGATGTACTAGCTCTGCACTGTGGAGAAGCCAAAGCTTGTTACAATACACTCCATGCTTTCTCTAAGATATACCTATAGGAAGATTGTCTCCCAAAAGCCTTTTCAATGAATCATGAGGTTCTATAAAAATAAAAAGGTGGGGTGACCCTTGACATTCCCCTTTGTGACTCTTCACCTACCCTCATGACTCTTCAACTACTATATGAATCTTACATTCTACTATCGACACTTGGTATTTCACTGTTACAACATATTTACATTACAATCTACATATGTACCCATGTCAGACAAAATAGGCTTGAGTAAGCCATGCAAGACATGACTAGGACTTGGACAACTATGGGAAGACTAACTCTTTGAGATCCTTGCGATGATCGATGGTGACAAACTGATGCCAAGCTTGGTAGTCTATTATGGTGTCCACATGCTCTATGGTGACATCCTTCTGAAAGTGAACGCTTGCATCCATTGCATATGGGTACACTAGTTTGGCACCTTTTTCCAACTCATCTGATAACATGCACATAATAGTCTTGAGTGCAGTCAGACCAACAACATATTAATGTATCGTGTCTACACTCATATGCAAGTCTGTGCTAGTGGCTATGCACATCAACTGATCAAAGAACATGTCTAGCTCCATTCGGACTTGGTTCGTTGAATTCACCTTAGTGAGTGTGACAATGGATGGGATTACATGCGTGCGCATAATGACATCCATGCTTTTGAACACCTGTTCATGTGAAGCTTGCAAACTGGTGATGAACTAGGGGAGTTCCTCATAGTTCCAGATCTGACTCTGGATGCATTCCTTCAAATATACCTTCTTTGGCTTCATAATCTTGGGCAAGTGAAATGGGGCTCCTTTGTACCTCATTGTCCATGTTTGCGTGTGATCAACAACAATGTGCAGATTCAACAAGATGAGTTCTCTCCTAGCACATAGTTGCTTCCAACTATTGAGATGGACAACTAAATTATGCACGGTGATGAATCTGGACTACAACTTCCACAGGACTGTCTCGAGAGACAATACCTTGTTTAGTATCTCTCTCCCCAACTTTCCTCTAGCGAATGCTATAACTTTCTCTCCACCCTACTTGGCCGCTTGTAACTCCTTCGCTGTATGCTCCTTCTCAGCTATCAAGAATCAAACGCTTGAGCTAGTGGCTTCGATATATGCTTTGGTAGCATAGACCAACATGACTAGATGTCTGCACACATTGGATATGATCACTCTCTCTTCAAACTATGTAGGATATACATGGACATCCAGAGTAGGCACTCTATGTGACTGCACAACTCTGTTTTGTGACTCATCAAAAGATTTTTGGTGCATCTCCACCTTTGAATTGCATTTAAGGATTTATGTGTCTCCTTAATCGCATGGGACCTGCTCTGCCTCCGGATATTTTGAGGCTGGTGGGGTGACCTCATGGTTTTGAGGCATGAGGTCAATATCCTAATCCCATTTTGGTTGAACCATGTTTGTGTCCATCTGCTCTATCATCTATTCAATCTCTTGAGCCAAATGCTACTCCTGCAACTGCTCACCCTATGTGCATTGTGCCAGCTACTCGGATGAGTCTATAAATTGTATAGGCGTCATTTCATCAATCTGTGCATGTTGTGCTTCCTGTTATTCATGTTCCTATTGTGCTTCCTTCTATCTTCTGTGCAACTCTTGTTCTTCCCTAGGTTTCCACTTTAACTCCTACAACTCCTTTTCTGTTTCCTTTATCTATTTCTTCTCCCTTTTCCTTTGTGCAATCCTCTTGTTGTGCTATCACCTATTAGCCTCAATCTCCAAAGATGCTTTCAGTAGAAATGGATCTGCTTTGAACTTGTAACTTTTCTTTGCCTCTATGCTGTTAAAAACCTTCCTCTTTCCTTTGTCGCGTGCAATTCTTCTACCCTTTATTGCTACTTATGATGCTGCTCTTTGAGATGATGCTTCCTTTTGCTTTGCTAACCACTCGATAGCCATGTTGACCGGTTCATTGAGCCTTGAGAAGTGATAGCAGCATCTACATGGGTCTTCCTTAGGCTAATGACACACCTTGCGGATCTACGGATGTTGCACTATCAAACAATGGTCCTTCACTAAGAAATGTAGTTCATACAGATTAAAAATTTTGGTGTCAAAGGTGAATCTTCTCAATTCTTCCGTCTCAGCCTCAACATTTTAGAGATTCTGATCTCATGCAAGCCGATCTGCAAAGGAAGAGTGGGCCAAGGTGCCTTCTTCGTCATGTGAAGTCCAGTTGACAACCCCGTCGAGATGTGATATGACACTTCTTGCATGATGAGCTTGTCCATGACAAACTTTGATAAAACATACAGAGACTTCTCCATGCTGTAAATTTGTACAAAGGTGCCAAGGGCTGAGGCATAACAATCTGCTATGTCAGTCAATGCCTCCATTGATACCTGCGACATGCAAGGTGGATCTTTGTGAAATATCATCCTATACACTGGGGTGACACAGTGGTTTGATAACTATATGATAACTCCATGGAAGCTACATTCGGAGAAAAACCACCAATAAGTGTGCATAGAGGTTTCTGAAGGTGTCCATGCCCAACCCAAGCTTGGGAACTGCTGACGGGCATAGACTGCATCTAGTATGTAAGTGAACATGTATATCTTTTATTGCAAACCCTTGGGTGGATGCAAGGCTTCTACCTGTTCCTTCAACCTGAGAGCCAACATGTCAGACCAGTTGCAAGGTCTTCGTTCACTCGCCAATTGATCCAACATAATCACCCAACTCCGTGAGAAGGTTTTCGTGCTCTCTTGGTTGTATAAGTGATATGCAAAGATGACTAAGAGATGATATGCCTTCCACAGTATCCCCGTCTTGTAAAGCTGGCTGGGTGTCATCCTGAACTTGGATGGCTATTTCACCTAGCTCTGCAAGATGTCTCTTGAGGTTGCACTGTTGCTCGGTCTGGTGAAGGGTGTATCCATCATGATCACCAGCTATGGCAAGTGATACATCCCCTAAAATTCCATTAACCTAAAGGGAGAAAGCTATGTTCCACTGACATTGCTCAACACCATTGTCTCTGGATCAATTATGAGAGATAATCTAGTGGATCATGTCCATGAATGGAAAGGCGTGATACTTGCATGCAATCACTACAAGCCAGACTTGAGTATGTTGACATAGACCCTGTTGTCTTCCAAATATTCCTCAAATTTCCCTATGAAGGTGTCCTTGACGTCCTTCCATTTCATCTTGATATCCTTGTCTATGAACAATTTAGTGTCCTCATAGATAAGCAAGCTCATAGACACTTCTCAACTGCATCTCTAGTTGCACTCTCAACGATGTCCTTTGACCCTGCTCTCTTGGAGGCCATTGTACCTGTATTGCTGAGAGACAGACGAACACCTATGATACCTAGAGACATATCAACAATCATGGAAAGAAATATATCAGTTGAAAACAAAAATCAACTTGAGGACTAACATGCAACACACTTGGGTGTTTGACTAGGAAGATTGCACAAATTTCACTGGGAGGCCAGGAAATTGACTGTCAAAATTATGCAATGCACAATATAGACTATTAGTGGGTTGATTAACTATTGAAACTGTGCAATGCACAATCCATCTTGGCATGCTGAAGACTGAAACTATGCAATCCATAGTTTCAGTCAGCAATGCATAATTTTTGGAGCCAGCAAGACATTGCCTCTCAGAATTCTAGAGAGCAAGCTTGGAGGCCCATGTCAGGCTAGCTTTACACAATTTTTGGGAGGAAGGGAGAGCCTTCACTCTCATAAATGTGCATTGCAAGCCAGGCAAGGCAAGGTCTAGGCCGAGGTAGCCTAGACCTATTGATGGGTGACTGAAACCAAGAAAAGTATGAATGCATGGTGAAGTTGAGTGCAAACAAGAGTGAGTGATCGCAAGTGTGTGAAGCTAGTCACCGCAACGATGATCGTTAGTGGAGAAACAATGTCATGCATGCAACAACTGTGTGATGTAATGAAAAATTTGGAACAATGCTTCTAAAAGCTAACATTCATTAAAGCAATTGCAAGCATTCAACAAAACGAAGCAAACAACACTCACTCAAACCAAAATACAAAAAGTGATGGAAAAGCAACGAAAGATATGAGAAGCAGACTTACCCAGAAAAAGCTAAGATGAATGTACCGAATGTTCCTAGATATGATGTGGGATGTCATAGCTCCAAGATTGACATGAGGAATGAGTTCTGAAGCATCGAATAAAGAAGTTTGATAAGATCAAGGTTTATAATACGTATGCCACAAATATAGGAAAAATCGACACTTGGCGAGAGGCTTCTAAAACGAATTTTGCATGTAACCTCTAGTTGCTACAAATGGATCCCTAAAATTAGGGATTCCTTTTTCTTTTTTGCTTTTTTGCTTTTTCAGGAAAGTAAACCAATGCATGCAAATAAATATTGCTTAGTCTTGGAGGGGACCGGTGAACCTAGGAGCACATACAATAGTTTGCAAGCCTGAGAATGAATTTTGCGTAGTTTCTAGGTTGAGAAAGTCTAGTTTTCCCAAGGGATTGCACAATTTCTGGACTAAAGCCCTTGCTATCATTCATAATTGCGCAATTTTTGGGATGGAGCTAAGTGATGGGATGCATTGCACAACTCCCAGAGGGAAGGTTGTCTGGCTTTTCTGCGCATTTCGAGAAAGTAGTAGGAAGCTCTGATGGATTGTGCAATTTCCAGAGGGAAGGTTGGTTCCCCTCTAGAATTACTCAATTTTCCAGGTGAACATCACAAATAGAAACTGACCAAGTTTCGGAATGTTAGCCTACATGTGAGAGGTAAACAAGTTGTCACACACAAGCTAATAAGCCACTAAAACTCAACTGAATCATATGTACTTGTATAGTGCAAGACATGCTGCTAAAGATGGTTGGTAGGGAGGCTCCAAAATGAATCTAAGACAATCTTTTAGAGGGTGGTTGTAGCCGCTACAGCAGGTGCTTCAAATATTGACTAATGTGCCTCAAATACCAACTAGTTCCCAATATTTGGAAATAGATTGGAATCTATCTCCTCTCTAAAGGGGTCTCTCGAGTGTGATAATATTCAATGAAGCCTACAACTAGCAGAAGGAAAAGCCATAAGCCTTTACTAAATCCTCCATAGCTTATGCAAAATTTTCTAGAAGAGTACAAGTAAAATACATTACTACAAGCAATGATTCACTCACTATGGAATAAGATGAACCATAAGCCCTACAATAATATATAGAAAAATGGCATGGAAAATATATGAATTACAAGCAAACTCTTTATGTTATAATTATTTATAAGTCCTATCTCCATTGCAAGTAAGAAGAGATGTTGGGTTTGAGTTCTTCAAAGTCTTGTCTTGGGGTTCACATGAAGGATTTCAAGGTGGTATCCATGAAATACAAGGAAGCCCAAACACAAGGTTGCAAGAGTAATAAGGAATTGATCCAAGTAGAAGGTGAACAAGTAATCAACTCATGGAAATCCTCCCTTGAATTCTTGAATCTTCAAGGATTTCTTTATGTAGTAATGATTCTCATAATAGTTTTTCATTTTCTATTATTGGTAGGTAGCTTGCTATTCTTAGATAAGTTTGATCAAAGGATCTCTTGAATTTTGGTTCTCTTTTGGAAATCTAGACTATATGTATTTATTTTTTACTAATGAAAGGATCCACTAGCTAAAAAAAAACCATCTTGATCATTTAATGTGTATACTATTATAATATTTCACTAGAATATTTTAACCAAATTTATAATATAATGAAATCTTAGGTTATGCATATTTATTAAAGATCTAATATAAGAAACGGTAACAAGAAAACATTTTATTCAAATGAAATATTTATTATCCTAGGAATCTCAATACATGACAATATCTAACTAGAAGGTGAAGCATATTCTCTTCCCTCTTTGGGTCAATTCTAAAAAAGTACCGTTATCCCCATGACCTCCTCCTCTGATGTTATGTTATGAAAATACCACTCATACATGTTTTGCATAGATATGGAACAAGTGCAATACATATAATGTAAGCCATTCTACTAGTAATCCAATAACTAACATAGTCTAATGGCTATCTACGGTTAGTGGTTTGAATTCCTCAACCATTAATATAATAAAGTTTTGGAAATTGCAGAATCTTCTTAAATGTCTTCACATGGCCACTCCATTTTTATGAGTAACACAAATTCACATCTGATCCCTCTTACCATGGTGGTCAACTAGGTAGGTCAGGGTGGGGGAACCATAACTTCTATATGAATAAGGTGATATTTAGACCATTTGAAAAGCCTAAAATTGTAGATTAATGTAAGGGTGTCTCCCTAATGTTTGAACCATGCAACTGAAAAAACATTGATTAATGTCTTAACATGAATTTGGAAGGTTTTAGGCTCCAATTTTCCAAATTTTACTAAAAAAATATCAAAATATATGACAAAGAATATGATGATTTTATGCAAAGCATCATTTATAGAAAAACATAATCAAAATCCTTTTAAATATTGAACATCAACCATTTATATTAAATCTAATAAAAATAAATTCTTAACCAATTCAATTCCCACCACAGCCCTTATTTATATTCTATTATGAAGTATTTGCTCTTATTTATATAAATAAGAAAATTGTAATTCTTTTTCATTCAAACAAAAATTAATGACAAGTAACTACTTTTGAAACTTGAGATGAAATTAAGCCTTACCAATTTGGTTGGCACCAACATAAATTAACTCTTTTTTACTAAATTTGAACTTAGAAATATTTAACCACCATGCCTATCATTCACATTTATGATAATAAAATTTTGTATTATTTTCCACATTACTTCGTACAAATCCATATTTTCATGAGTTGCATTATTACTCGTCTTTTTTGTTTCTTATTTTCTTTTAAGATTCATATAAAACCTAACTTCCTATTAAATTCGATTAAGAATGTTAAAGGATCAATGTTTACATTGTTCTTTTTATGCCATCTAGGGATAGATTCCAAAGTCCTAGCTTTTGTTCTGCACACTAGCTTTGCCTCTAGGAGATTCTATATCGTTTGGTAAATTCTACCCGGTGACAGAAGGGTTATCTTTTCCATCGCATGATTTGAAATATGTTGTGGCATGGTGTTTGTAATTTTCTATATTTTTCTTGAGCAATTTTTTTTAGTACAATTGTTTAATATTAAATGATGTAAAAACTTCAAAATATTTTGAATGAAAAATCAAGACACATAGCATCAGAGAGCCGGTGGTCTATTTCTTTGAGATTTTATTTTCACCTACCATCGGTTTTTAGCATGAGAACCCATAATTAACTTCCCTCAGGGGCAACAGTGATGCCGCAATCTAGATATGGCACGTGTGCAGGCTTTGGTGTGGAAACCAAGCCTGTACATTATAGACAGTTCGCTTACGATTTAGCTCTTCACCCAATAGCTTATTTCTTTAAAATTTTAATTTGTTTTAGTAAGGATAATAAACAGACATGAGAAGTTATTGGAAAATTTTATTCAGAGATTGTTCAATTCTCCTGACCCTTGCGCTCTTTCGTTGGTTCAGATGATATTATATATGGAGACATGGCCACAATTGAGAGGAGCAATTGGTCCGAGTGGACAGACCGTTGGGTTTCCAAATTATTTGAATTATGGTTCTCACTATACGTGCTGCAAAGACATAGCGAAAGCCACTGAACTGTACAGTGCCATAATTCATGTAGAATTTGAACGTTCCATCAAAGTGATCTACGTATTAACCCGATCCGTTTGAGAGAAAAATTCACTCGTTAAATATCTAAAGACTAGAGAAGTAGTAAAATTGGATCATAATCAAGATATGGCTGAGCAGGACTTTTGGCAAAGCATTCTGGAGTATTGCGGTGATGTGCATGCCCCAATCCCTACGCTGGAATCTGTGCCCAGGTTTGTGGTTGCAATCTGAACAATTAACTTACCAGCATTAGCGAAATCTCATGGCCCTTTTTCACTGGACTCATAGACAAATTGATGCCTCATATAGTATAAAGTTTATATTGTTTTTTTTGTTTCTTTGCAGGAACTCTGAGCTCATTGATATTTCCCCATTCTCAGAAGATCTGAACCTTGTAGACGATATCTTCGACACAAAAGATCTTCTGGATCCCTGTGAGTCTCTTCCAAGCCTTGGTGAATCTTCGGACATAACCGATCAGGCTTCATGCACCCTTTCCAAACCTTTGTCGCTGCAGTCAAATCCTCCTGAATGGGATATCTCTAACTGGAGCATAATTCCTGCGGCTTCAATGGCTAGCGAAATAATGAACCCAACCAACGTCGAATTTCCTCAGGAAGATCAAAAGATGGCTGCAGATGTCAAGCAAAATACCGAGATTTCTTGGAATGACACGCTTCCAGGGATAGAGATCTCAAGCCCTCATCGTTTGCCGGGGAGTTTCTTCAGCTTCAGTTCGCTCCAGACCCATCCTGATCATCTCACAGGTTCGCTCGTCTATATATATTTAATGATGAATGCAACTTGTTAAGCCCCAATGGTTTCCAAACAGTATTTATGAATATCAAAATTATTTAAGACTGGTTCTGATAACAGTGAAATCTACCGGTAATGGCTGTGGTTAAAATTAGTTTTTGTTAGATGCTTCCTGCAAAAAATTGTACCATCTTAGGTTGTTATTTTCCCATGGAGAAGCATCTATCCAATATAATTGTCAGGTGTATTTTTTATGTTTACATGTTAAATGCATTTTACAGTTTAATGAGAGAGACATAATAGGACAAAAGTAAATCCTGTAAATTTTCCTTTTTCAAGTGAAAATACCTGCTGAAAAACAATTTGAACACAGAAAATAATATATGCACACTTTTATCTCAATTTGTTTTTAAATTTTGGGTGTTCCACGTATTTATAACTCAGATATATCTTCAAGGATATACCAGTAATCTACTCTAATTTTAATTCTGAAATCTGAAATCCACTCAGGAAGAAATTATTTTCCCAAATTAATATATACACACTTTCTTACTTTTCTCATTTTCTTAATGACGTTGAAATCTGCCGATTTTGAAGATCTATTCGTCAAAACTTTGTATTTTCAATTAATCGTTGATAAATAAATAGATTGATATAGATAGATATTGATATTGCTCGTAACAATGCCGCATAATAAAACCATATAATCATCAGCCAATCAGCTATGCGATTCTCATTTAGGTATCCATGCTATCACGCGTTAGCTCAGGAAACCCTTGGATAGATCAGAGTAAACTCAGCAGTAATTAACACATTAACAATAAAACACCTAACCTAGACATGCAGACGACCACGCTAAAATCATAATCTTAACAAGATAAAGATACACCAAAACACGAGGAATCGGTACCACACACACATCAAACTAGGAGCGTACAAACAGAGATCCTATAAACTTCACTAGTGCCCGGATAACTGTTTTTAGTATTTTACTACAATAATATTCACTACAACATCTCAGCTTTTCTCTATATAAACAAGCCAGGAAACCTTAGGACAATTACCTATGTCAATTAGCAAGCCTGCATCCTAAGTTTTACCTACGTTCAGAGAGAACCTTATTTATGATGCTTTGTTCTCTTTAAATTACCTAGATTAATTAGCAACAATACATCATGGATTTTTATATCTCAGCTAGCTAGGGACATTAACGTACCATCTTGACTTTTCAAAAGCTTCACCAGATGCTTTCAAAACCCACCTCTGACTATACGAGATTCACTACGATCACATCACTTAAATAATCACACATGCATCGTTTTTCCTTACTTGAAGAATAGCTGAAGCCAAGTCCATATGGACAGAAATCATAGACTCCATTAAGGTAGAGTGCAACTAGATAGTTTATGGCATTTATAGTTGTATCATATTAGATAGTTACCAAATTTGAATTCGAATTCGATTTGGATTCGAATTCGATACCATAAAATTTAGAATGAAAAATTTTCAATTCAAAAAAAATTGGATAATGGACCATTTTTTAAATAATATATTTTTAAGATATTTTTAGCTATCTTCTTTCTAATTTATTTTGAATTTTATATAACTTATAACTGTTTATAACAAAAAAAATTCAGAACCAAATCCACTTAAAAAGAATTTACACTCACCTCTTCCCTCCAAACTATATACTCTTTTCAAAAACCTATATTCTTTCTTTGATTTCAAAATTTTATTAATGTAAAATCCTTCTCTATTTAGAAAATTAATATTCAAATTTATTTTATAAAAGAAAGCAACCTCTTGTTTTTGGAAAAAGAAATTTTCTAATTTAAATACTTCCATTTCCTTCTCTATGAGTGGGAAAAATCTAACTAGAAAATATCCTCCTGTGCATTTCCCTCCAAACCATATGCTCTTTTCAAAAACCTATATTCTTTCTTTGATTTCAAAAATTTATTAATGTAAAATCCTTCTCTATTTAGAAAATTAATATTCAAATTTATTTTATAAAAGAAAGCAACCTCTTGTTTTTGGAAAAAGAAATTTTCTAATTTAAATACTCTCATTTCCTTATTTGTAAGTGGGAAAAATCTAACCAGAAAATAAGATTTAATAGCATCAATGCTTACCTTTGAGATTGGGAATTTTAATCATAATTTTTATTACTCATTTAACATATAAAATCTGTTGGACACCTAATCCTAAAGGGTTAGCGTGGAAGCCGAATGGACAAAGTAGTCCAAGGGACCTTGGGATGTGAATCCCAACGGTCACCATATTGTACTATAAATGTACATCTTTTGTGAATAAAAATTGTATCGCATGCTTTATCTTTCCTAATTGTTCTCCCTCACCATGTCTGTTTAACATGGTATCAGAGCCATGATGAGTGGCCTGTTTTCCCTGAGCAACTGATCTGAGTTGCCTTGAATAGTGCTGGCCCAGTGTTTATTACCTGAAGAACGCATGCCTGCCTACCTGAAGCTGCATACCTAATTTCTGAAGGAAACGCACAGGTCCCAAAAATAGTTGTAACTCCTGCTGCTGTCCTGAGAGCTGCTCAGTCCTGAGCGCTACTCTGACATTGACTGCACTATAAGTGTTTTTCATTCAACGCACGCTGCCTGACGGAGGTCGGAGCATTTCAATTCGAATAATAGCACTGTCTGCTGCCCCGTCTGTTACGCCGCACCTGGTATCGGACAAGGTATGTAACGTTTGAAGGTCTGCATGTAACACCTGCAATAAGAAATGGTATTTTGACACACCTCGATATTTTATTTGTCTGCCTTCCCATAATACACTGATCGCAAGTCTGCCATGAGTCTGTCATGATGATCATCATCTCCGCAGCGTTTTCGTTGTCCCATTTTTCATTCACAGAGAATCACTTGCCCTCTCTCCGGATTGTGTAAATAATTTCCATTGTGCACTGAATCATCCACTGCCTAAACAGTGAAGAGCTCCTGGTTACTTAAGCGGCCAGCAAAATATTCTCCATGCTCGTTGGTTTGTGCCGTGATAGGGATTTAACAATTTAGGAGCAGTGGGCAGTGGTTAATTTAACGGTTTCGGAGGGATTGTAAGAAGGCTGCCTTCCATTTCATCATGCCGCCCTGGCTAGCCCGAAGTTAAGCGCCAAGCCCAGAGTTGTCAGTTAGTGCAGAGAGAATGCAAGAAAGATGGGAGCGAAGACGATCTTAATAGTGCGCAGAACGAATTGGTAATAGACTTTTATAGTGGTGTGAGGCGTTTGGGAAATCTACAAAATCTGTGGAGGAGCGCCTCCCCCTCTCCCTCCTTATACGACGTCTGCGTTCGCCTCTAGGCAAGTCCCCACCGAGTCCGTGAGCGTTAGGGTCTCGGCAGGTACTATATCCATCGGGTCTGGGAACTACCAACAAACATTCATAGACCCTGAAAATATACACGAAATCCCATCGAAGCTCTCCGACCCGGTTTGATAATCCAGAAGGCCCTGTCCGGTCCGGTTTTCACCCATCCATCCTTCTCTTCGATGTTTAAATTCGGCTTGATTTAGTTCAAGTCAAGTTTAATTTCGTCAAACTCTCGACAGCAACAAAAGAGTCTATGGAGGCGTCTCGAAAGCCTGATGGATGATTGATATGAGGCCACTGGAAAAACCGATGCATATCCAATATACTTCTCACTCCACGTGAACTGTAGATGATTTATTTGGCTCCATACGAGTTGTCTTAATTGCCCATGTGAAACGATTTGCCTTGATTGGTCTTGGATGATCGTTTTTCTTCATTTTATTCAAAGTTGATGATGATTGATTTGAAAAAAATCTGAAAGTATTCATGTGATTGAGTGGTAGAGAGTGTGCAAAATATTCAGAATAATCACTTGTCCTAGGAAGCTGCTTAACAAGGTTCCAATGCTTGTCTTGGAGTGCTTTGAAGCACCGCCTTTGTTGACTTCCTTTATGGTTGAGCGTGCGGTAGATTGAACTCGAGACATACATGGATGCATTTTCACAAACTACCACATGTCCGAGGACCTTTCTTACACCATCATAGCAATTGGCTGGAATAGCACCACCGTGGAGCAGCTGCATAGTCGTGTGATGAGCTTTTCAATTTCATAGGCTGTTGGAATTCAGGATCTGAGCTGCTGGTGGGCATTATTGGCTTATCAATGTTTTATCTGCATTAATCACAATTTCTCCATCTGGTAGATTCATCTGGTTTTGTATCACAATCCAGATTCACAGTTATTATTGGAGTTTATGGAGACTTGTATGAGTGCTTCTTTTAGTGGTACTGAGATTCTATTATTAACAATATTACAGATATTCAGTCCTGCTCAAGCCTGTTATGGCTCGTATTTTTTATGCTAAAGGTTTCCCCTTTTAATGTGAAGTGCGTTGGAACTTGGTGCAGCCGGTAGTTAATTGTCTTACAAACCATACGACTGAAAGAAGCAAATAAGATTTTTGCAATAGCAATCATTATCAATTTTCATTCCTTTTTCTATAAGGAGGCTGTGGACAGAGTAGTTTATTTCCTATAGAAATCAGTTGGATCACAAATCATAGGTTTTTTAAAGAATACACCTACAGCAGGCCATGTACCCACTTGTTATGAAAACTGGAACTCAATAAAGCAGTGTAATTCTTGTTTGAATATTGTGAAAATATTGCCAGTGGGTGAAATGTCTTAAGATGAAGATTTGATCAGCATTATGAAGTGAATTTGAAGCAATTTTGAAGACATTTTTTGGCAGTCATTCTAGGAGGAGTTTCTTGTAGAGATTTTGGAGCAGTTTCTTATACAGATTTTGCATGATTTCCATAGCAGCCAGATGCTCTGAAGTTTGAAGTTGAGGACAACACTCATCTTCACATTTATAT
>APFE030357851.1:3865-27206 GCA_000404065.3 Pinus taeda | reverse complement strand
CTTGTAGTTGAGTTTTCTCCATCTTCTCACCTTGTATCTGACAGGGGGGGAAATGATGGTCATCTACAAGCTTCAAAGTCACATCAAGCGAGCCTGAGCCACAACCTGTCATACCAGATTCATAGTTGTAGCCAAAAACAAAGATGCCTGTGAACATGCCTTCAGTGGGCAATCTGGGACACTTCCTCTAGCAGAAGACTTCAGCTTCTTGCCAGTTTTGGAAGATTTCCAGGAACAAAATTGAGAACACTTCCTCTAGCAGAAGACTCCAGCTTCTTGCCAGTTTTGGAAGAGTTCCAGGAATTGCATTAAGCATTCCAGAGTTGTTGGTCATCCTTAAACCATCACAGGTTGAGACTTCCCTTTTAAGGTTGAAGCTTTACCTTTTATGCGGGGTGAGACCTCCCTTTTATGGTTGAAGGTTTCCCCTTTAAAACAACAGGATCACTTCCTCTAGCAGAAGACTACAGCTTCTTGCCAGTTTTGGAAGAGTTCCGGGAACTGCACTAAGCGTTCCAGTGTTGGTGGCTATCCTTAAACCACCGCCCTTTTTTACCAACATTTCATAGAGCACATTCAGCCTAGTGCTGCCATGCATTATTGCACATTTTGTATTACAGCTCTTTTCTTGGACTCATACATAACCCTTCGGATTAAGGGGGGGAATGTTGGACACCTAATCCTAAAGGGTTAGCGTGGAACCAAATGGACAAAGTAGTCCAAGGGACCTTGGGATGTGAATCCCAACGGTCACCATATTGTACTATAAATGTACATCTTTTGTGAATAAAAATTGTATCGCATGCTTTATCTTTCCTAATTGTTCTCCCTCACCATGTATGTTTAATGCAGCAATTTTTTATGTCCATAAATTTCCTAATTTTTATGTTTTTAGCTGAGTGCATGCTATAACGCAGCAATTTTTTATGTTTTTAGTTGGGTGCATGCTATAACACAACAATTTTTTATGTTTTTAGCTGGATGCATGCTATACCACAGCAATTTCTATTTTTCTATGCGTGCATGCCATACAGCAACAATCTATCTTTGTTTTTCGAATGAACAATCTACTAGAGGAATCTTTTGTCTTTCTCTGATACCATACTGCAACAATTTTTGTTTTTCTCTTGTGGATGCCAACCTGTAACAATTTTTGTTTTACTCTGCAGCACGCCATACTACAACAATTTTTGTTTTTCTCTGCAACATGCCATACGGCATGCAATCTATTTATGCTTTAGCGAATAAACTATCTGTGGCCATTAACTATGCCAAGTAATGAACCATACATGGGCCCAAATCATTAAGCACTTACACTACGACCAGGATCGAATTTTATAGAACTATTTGGTATTCGAATCGTACAGGTGAATTTTCATATTTTTAACCATGATTCGGGCATATTTGGTAACATTCAGATAAACTTGACTCTATGGTGGAGTTGAGGTTATGTCAACAGTTATGGTTAACAGTTGTGGTTTTGGGCACCTAGTATTGGTGACTCATGGTATTGAGCCCATGGTATTACATGTAGTTGAAGCCCTTAAAAGGTTTGTGTATTCTCCATTGTAGGTAGCCATGGTTGAGCAGTGAAAGCTCAAGTTGTTGGCCGGCTTGGCTGTCCTTTAGCCAAAGACAATAATAGATCTATTGTTGGTTGGTTTTTCCCCAATTGGGGTTTTCTAGATAATCATGGTGTACATGGTTTGAATGTGTATTTCTTGATTGTTATATTTATTTCTCTTGAACCCTAACAAGCTGTATCAGAGCTCTGGTTGGCAAGAGCCTTGGATAGTTGTTTGAAATGTTCCCATCCACGAAATGGTGGCGCTGGTTGAAGCAATAGCTCATTGCACAAACCAGCGATGTTCGTTGAGTGATGGTTCGATGAGGAGCAAGAAGAAAATGAAGTCTGAAGGCTTTGACAAGGCCTCGTTGGATGAGGAGCAAGAAGATAATGTAAGCCCTGGGAATATTTTTTGGAAATTTAAAAAATCAAGAAAGTTTGGTAATTCTTTTTTTAGATAAATTTATTGAAGGGCTTTTATGGTTAAAGAAAAATTTATATTCTGAAATAGTAACAGAACTTTTAAATAAAAATTCAGTTACAAGAGAAGGGTTAAATAGTGGGATAGGAGTCTTAGAGGGTGAAATGCATGGTTAAACTTACAGCAGTTCAAGTTGTGTGTGGGTCAAGATAGCAACAAAATAAAAATAAAATGGAAATTTTCATGTAAATGGGTATACCACTGAAAGACCTGGTAAGGCATGCGTACCTGAGTAAATCACTGGTAAAGTCTGAATGTCCGCTTAGGTGATATGGGGATGCATGTGGTGGTATGAGGAAGCATGTTGAACTAGGACAGCTTGTGAGATTATCAAATAACCTAACATTGACTGGGTAGGGTCTGAAACTACAAGTTCGAAGCTCGCACATTTCTAAGGTTTTTGAGTCTTGAACGCACGCTCGTAACTAGGGATATTTTTCCCTAGAATCTCGCACACTATGGTCAAGGGAGTGTCTGGGAAGTCTCAGAGGCTTGCACACAGTGTCTAAGGGAGTGTCCAGGAGGCTAGGATTTCTGCAGTTCAGTTTGGTCCCCAGATGCCCACATCCAATTCTCCAGAGAGCGTTCTTATTAGTCTCAGATGCACACACACAGTATCTCAACATGAGTTTGGGACCAAAAGATGAAGTATCAGTATTCTGACAATTCCCCTCATTGACAGCCATATTCAGCAGCTAACTACAGTCAGTGACAATGCATTACAGTCCTCAAAATTAGGGTTTTGAATACAAGCATGTTTAGGGTCATGTCATAGATGTCCTAGTTGTTTTGTTGCATTGATGAAGATATGGATCGTTGTACTCCCTTTTTGATAAATCATTTGATTACAATCTAATAAGAAAAAGAATTTGCAAGGGTTTTCTCCATAGTGGGTTTTTCCCTTGTCTCCAACCAATCCTAGTGTCTCTATGTGTGCATGCTTTTCTTCTATTGTTCCTTTATGTTCCACCACATTGATGATGATGATATTTCTCTTTCTACATAGTTGCATATGTTGATGAATAATAATGTAAATTTGAATAATGTTATAATGTTATGGGGTGAACTTAATGTTTTAATGAACAAATGCAATTATCAAAGCAAAGAACAATGTAGCACTATGAAAAAAAAATAGCATGGTATCAAAGCAGGGTTGAAGAAAAGCCATGGAGATCACCCCGATGATGACACCTTTAATGGAAGCAAGAAGATGATGGTGAAGACCTAAAAGAATTCTAGGGTTTGAAGAAAACCCTAGGAAACTTGATTATTAGGATTAGGGTTTGAGAGAAACCTTGGTTTATGGAAACGATATGAGATATGAAACCTATTATGGTCAATGTGAAGATCCTCAAGCACTTGTGGAAGATTTGATGAAGCACTAGATGGATAATCCCTAACAAGTCTGGTTGGTTGATTAAAGGTAAGATTGTTATGTGGACTATGGATGGTGATGGTTGGTTCTAGAGGGAGAGGATCACCTCTCATTGAAGAGAAGTATTTCTTGACTTATGATGCCTCTTAATTTTGTTTAGAAGTATGGATCTTATTATTATGTTTATTGTTTATACTTCTTGCATATGTATTTAAGTATATGGATGTTTCTAAGCTCCTTGATGAGATGTGATGAGTGGATCGTTCTTGAGGATCATTTGAAATGCAGGAAAGATGGCTAGAGTTGGAAAAGGTTAAGAGGCACTATATGAAAATATGACAAAGTGCTACAAGTTGCCTATGTCTAATGAAAAGTTGCACAGGTAATACCACAAGGTATGCATGGTATGTTGTATTTCAGTAGTGACATTGATGGCTAGGTAAGCCCTAAGGTATGATGAGAATGTCTCTTTCTTTAATGGCTTATACATGCATATGAAGTGACTTGGATCTATTTTTCCTATGATGAGATGATGCACCCAGTGTTGAACATTTTGATCTTCTTGAATTCTATGAGGCTACCTAATGTTGATACATTGATATACTTGATGTTTGGCTAACATCTATCTGTTGGATATCTTGACCCTATAAAGAAGTCTAGTACCTTGACTCTAGTATATGATACTCTTGATACTTGATCTGCATAAGACATGATAGATTTCACATAGAATGTTAGCTCATTAATTCTTATACATGATACTATTGATAATTCTTGTGATAAGCATGATGAAAGCTAATGGAAAGAGATATTGACGCTCTTGTTGTTTTGGTAAAGGTTTATTGAATCACCTAACTTGATCATATTGATAATGATAAGCATGGTAACCATGATGATAGAGGTATAACTATGAGATTGATATTCTAGATCTCTTACTACTTGTGGTCATGTCTTGATGGCATATGGTAAAATTGAATTCCCTATCTTGATGGTGTGACTCGATATAAAAGTGATATTATGTTCATGATATGATTGATGACATGATGTTGATGACCATGATAGATATATGTTTATGACCTAACAAATTTGTTGTTGCATAACTCTGGTAGAGACAAGTTGGTGACATGAATTAAGATGAATGAAGTAGATTCCCAGTCAAAGGGAGAATCTCTTCTCAAGATTCTTACTCACATTACTATTACATTTTGTACTGTTGAAGTATGATTTATGTGCATCTGACATTATTCAATTGCAGCAAAGTCTTAGATCTGAAGCTCGTACAACCGATTCTAGACGCGGGCATAGAACCGGGAGATTTCATCCTTGGATGCACACATGTTAAGGCCAAGGTAGCATCCAGGAAGCTAAAGACGCTCCCATGCTAACGTGAAGGGAGCGTCCAGGGGTTTGACTATAGTTGACCATCATCCAAAGTTTTTTGAAGCTGTCTGAACTCTGAATCAAGGTGTCTCTGACATATTCTACCATTATAAACTAATTTCTAAAGTTGTTGGGTTAAATTGCTACTCACAAAAAAATGAAGTATTTTGCATGAAACCAAATGTTCAACTAGAACATGTCAGTACTACAGATGTGTTGCAGATAACAATAAGATCTGAAAGCAAGAAAAGCTTGAATGTTTTCCATAATATGAACATGAAGATTGAACTTATGTCTGCAGGTGACCGGGACATACATATAGATATGTCATTATGTTTGAAGTTTGTGCTACAAGATTTTGGCATGATTTGGCTGATTGATATAGATGATCAACGTTTGGAGTTTTGACATGATGCTTGACAATGACATAGAACATTGAATTCATGATTGGGATATTTTTGAACTTTGCGCCCACAGTTCTATTGACGCACGTGACTTGTGCCTAGGGTTGAGTCTAGCCCACTATCTGATGCTCCGAGTGGATTTCTACCCTGTGGGCATCTGATAGGCCATGGGACCTCAGTCGAGTGCCTTGTCCCAAGCGCCAACCTTTAGCACCTTCCGTTTTGGTCATGTGGTCAACATATGACCTTGGTCTGGCCCCCTCACCTTAGCTCATGTCGCCAAGCTTTTCCCTGCCTCCATCAGTTATGGTTACATGGGTTTCGGAACCTTGGGTTGGGCTAGGACCGATCCCTTGGCTCCCTTCTTCCTGCGGTCTCAAGGGCGGCAAGGTGACTCGAGACCAGGGCTCAGCCCCAACCCCATCCCCAAAACATTAAACGATGAAAACTTAAATATAAAATTGATGCTATGTATGTTAAGTTACACCCGCAACGCAATTAGTAAAGAACTACACTAACATGCATGAGGTCACCCATTCGATTCCTATGGAGGCTACTTCAGCCATGAACCAAAATTTTACACCAACCCGGGATGCCACGTGGCAGCCTTCCATTGGGTCATGTGGCTCCCATTCATAGGTCCACATAAACCACGTCAATCAACCAATCAAAACCATCAACTCTGAACCGATCACGTGAGGCCACTTGGAAGCCTTCCATTGGCTCCAAATTTATAGTCAATTTGCACATTCAGCCTTCACAACCAGCGTACGGACTTCCCAATGAGCAGTCCTGCATCCAACCTGCAAAATGTTTTTACCTATTTGGAAAAATGATCAGAACACGATATCAAGAGCATACGATATCGGTTTTGAGCGATTCAAGTTGTGTTGGATTCAAGTCGGCAAGATCTATGCTTTGGCACTAATTTTGAGCACTTTTGAACACTGTGAATTTTGAGTATTTTACTAATCCCCTAGATCACTCCTCCCAACTAGAAGCTTTTGGACCTCCAAAAGACTATTTTCAGTCAACAAACAGATGAGGATACAGATTCCTCACCCTTCCAATCTCAATCCATTTTGCTTTGCTTGTATTTGTACCTTTGAGCCCCATGTGAAGGTTCTTCTCGTTCCTTCTTCTTGAAGTTCTTGTTTTTTAGTCAAGGATAGGATCTTTCTACAATTCTTCAAGATATTCAGGAGAGTAAACATCTATTGAAAGAATCTGAACATTCTCTTCTGGATTTCGAATCAAATGAGGCTCACCCAATTTCAATTTCTCTTCACTTTGAAGCTTTTTTTCTCTGATAGAAAACCTTACTTCATCTCCAACCTGAAAAATGTGGTCAGCACGATGCTTATCATATCTAGCCTTGTACTTGGCTTGACTCTTCACCAAATGTGATCGCCATCCTCATGCACCATCCTTCTTCAAAGCCAAAACATAACGAGACCCACAAAAAGATATATTAGAACAAATGTTCCCTTTGTCAAGTAGCTCATGAATCTGCTTCTTGATCCCTTGCATTCTCTAACACTAGCATCTTGTTCATACCAATGTTCAAAAATGATGTAACCTATTGCAATTGAACTTCATGTTGTTTTCCTCTTTTATAAGGAAACATGTTAGACTCATGAAACATCTTATCACATGTGTTAACAACCTCAACTAAATCAGATTTCAATCTTGCATCACATTCTTGGAAGGCTTCATATTCCTCAACATATTTGTGTTTAATCATTAACAATGCAAAATTTTGACTAGAATTTACAAACCTATTCATTTCTCCAACATTCACAAGAGACAAATTCAACTTCTTGTGATGTGCTCTAACAATATACTCAATCTCATTTTTAAACAAATGATACTTGTTCTCATGGCGATGAAAGATGGCTTTCCTATCATATAAGTATGGGCTTCCCAAAACAATCCCGCATATGTCAAGTGGTACTACATCAAGTTCTACCTCATTAATAAAATTTGCAGTGATGGAAAAATTAAGTATGCATTTTCTTGTCACTTGTAATTTGGCATTGTCACATACCCAACCCAAAGGATAAGGTTTAGGATGAGGAATGGTTTCCAAATTTAGTTTCTTGACAATGTCTTCTGAAATAAGGTTTTCTTTTGGTCCACCATCAAACAAAGTATCTACTCTGTTATGTTTTGTGATGACTCTAATATGGAAAAGCTCTATTCTTTCTCTTGCATTTTTAGTTTCAATGGGCTTGCTAGAAGAACTAGTACCTGCAATAGAATCCTTTCCTTTCAATACCATGGCTAAGATTTTTGTTTCATATCCAGAATCAGATCCTAGATCTTGTTGTGTAGTTGTAGCAATATTTTCTTTCTCAATGTTATTAAACTTTTTGGGTCTCATCTCAGGGTGAAGTTTCCAATAGTGGTCTTCATCATGGCCTTCTTTTGAACAGTGTTTACGAGTGAGTTTTTCTCTGTCTTTCTTGATTGAAGCATTATTTTTATCCTAGCCTTTGAAATTCCCATTTCCTTTGTCCCTAGACTTAAATGACTTCTCATTAGTCTCTTCAGAAACATTCTTCCCTCTTGCTTCTATGTGAGTTTCCTGTACACAAACTTCATCTAGCTTTGTAGGGTTAAACATGAGAATTGTGTGTCTCAAATAACTATGTAAACCTCCAATGTATTTCAGTAGAGTGACTTGAGAGGATAAATCTATACCCAAAATAAAATCTCTTTTACTAAATTCTTGTGTATAGCTTTGTACATTTTCACCCTTAGCTTGCCTAAAGTTTTGACAATCCATTATAGCTTTTTTCATGTATGCTAATGGATAAAGTTGTTTTCTTATTGCAACAACAAAATCATTCAAAGAGGATAAAACCTTATCACTTTTCTTCATGTCCTCTTGAGTTTTGGCCTCCCACCAAATGTTCTCTTGCATTGCACTTTCCAACCTAAGAGAAGCAAGTTGAATTTTGGTTTCATCGTCCTTGATTCTTTGTATCCTGCAATATGCTTCAAGCTGACGAACCCAATTATCTAATTTCTCAGCATTTATCATACATAGGAAATTCAAAATTTATCTCAAGCTTTAACACAAGAGTTTTACCATGTCCCTTTGGAGAATTTGGAGGTGTTTTTGAACAGGTAGAATTAGAAGATGATGAGAATGAGGATGGAGGTGAAGGTGGTGGCTTGTCACCATTCCCTCCATTGACTAGAGTTTATTATTTTCATCTTGAAGTGGTTTCTTTAGAGGGTTGACTTGGTGCTAGGAGGAGGTTTTTGTCTTGTGGTTTGGGTCTTTGTTTTCTCATTTGAAGAAGATTCTATAAGAATAGAAGAGGTTTTCTGGGTTTCCCCTTGGAGGGGTTTTGCCCTGGCTTGGAGCCTATATTTTTTTTCTATTGTCTTGACTGTTTTGCTCTTGATAATTGTTTAATGAAAAGATATAATAAAGAAACAAAAGAAGATAAATAAATTTCACAAGCAATTATTAATATTGAGAAAAAATGAATTAATAGTTTCCCTATTACATTCCCCAATATGCTCTACCCAATTCAACCTCTTATTCCTAAAAATATCGGGTTGAGTAAATGGAGAATCCTACTCCTTCTCATGCTCATGTTGCTCATCCTAAACACAAGTTTGGGGTCCTATAATCTGTACTAGTATTATCCCCTTTTCCTTTGGTGCTTCCTACTCTTGAACCTCTGTTACTTTTGGCATTGAACCACAAGATATTTTAAGAGCCTTGTCCTCCTTAAATTTCACATCCCTCTGCACCATTGTCTTCCCGAGTGTACGGATGTAGACTCTATAAGCCTTTGAGTTCTTGATGTATCCAACAAAGATACTCCTCCCCACGGTAGGCTCAAGTTTCATCCTCTTATCTGATGGAACATGGGAATAAACCTAGCACCTGAAAATGCAAAGATGCCCAATCTCTGGTTTCTTCCTCGTGAATTACCCTTCTGGGGTCATATATATAGTTGGGACCAAGATACTTCCATATTTTGAGATAGTACAGTTGTTCGAGACAAAATTAGGCTTGTAATTGACACCTCCTTAAGAGGAAGGATGATTATGGTATCCTTTTGTGATTTATATGATTATTTATGATCTAACATGATATTTGATTTGATGTCATGTATGAACAGGAAATAGTTTCTATTGATACATGTAGATACCATATTTGAGTATGATGAGAGCAACGATGATCGAGGACACTGAGTCAACTCTTCCTTCTTGTTTGAGCTCCCAGGGTGAGGAATTTAGATAGAGAGCTCATGGGGTTGAGGGAACTCTGAACAATAGGGTATGACCCCTATTTGTTACCCATAGGGATGGATATGTTTCTCCCCTATCTTCATAGTGTCGGATAATGTTGCTCCCTATCTGGTCTTTGCATAGTATACCCTAGTTGGCATCCTACCCACAAGAAGGGCTTGTCGGGAATAATGCTCCTCGTTTGGCCAACGGGTTGAGAGTTTACTTTGGGTGTATAACCCAAGTTGATTATGATGCAGGTGTTCTAACACATGATTATTCAAGGTCATCAATGGGAAGATCAGTAGGAAATAGGATGGGTTGATATAACCCTATGCAGTTCTGACTTGAGATTAAGCTCCCAGATGTGATCCCAGGGTCGAGATGTGCTCCCCTGTGTGTTTGGATATCTTATTTTTCAATATGGGGTTGTAGATGTATAGCTCCCCATGAGATTCTGGGTCAAGATGTGCTCCCCTATGTGGTTTCAGGTTGAGATGTGCTCCTTGATGATATGCTCTCTGATGATGACTGATGATGATATTGTGGGTAGTATCCTGATGGATAGAGTGTGGTAGCTTAATCTCCCCTCTGGTAAAAAATTCTTCTTCTTTTAGATTCAAGAATGTTCAACATGTGAGCAGAAACAATCAAGAGATAAGAAAGAATAAGCAAGGAATAGATCAAGATGTACATTTATTATTTGTTATTATGAGACACTTGAGATGGTCATAGCATGATGACTACATGATAGATATGATCATTGATGATACATGATGACACTTAAAGATACCAGAATGGCATATTTATCGATGGATAGACATTGGTAGGTGGAATTCTCCCTAGTTGAGAGGGAGTGTTAAAATCATGCAACTGCGATCAAATTCCACTTTGTACAAATCATATGATGAAGATAATAATTTCAATATATTCCTCTTTTCAAGAGGACCAAAATTGACTTAAATATCACCTTATTTGAACAAGCAGAAGTTGGTTTTTGAATTTATTTATCTACTCATGTATATTGGGTTAGGTTGGCCCTAAGTACATGTACAATTGGATTGGTCGGCCTCAACATCTAGTGTACCCTCATGGAAGCCTATATATAGAATATACCTCAAGCTCATTCAGACACAATCATCAAACACTCTCTTCTCTCTTCTATTGTTTGGTTTGCATAGGTCTAACGGAGGAAAGCTCACGCAAAGGGTCTAAAATTACAAGGTCAAAGCTCACACGTGTCTAAGGTTTCTGAGTCTCGGATTCACACTCATAACTAAGGATATTTCTCCCTAGATGTTTACACAGTGTGGAAAAGGGATCGTCTGGGAAGTCTCAGAGGCTTGAACACAATATCTAAGGGAGTGTCCATGAGAGGTTAGGATTTCTGCAATTCAATTTGGTCCCCAGACGCACACATCTAGTTCTCCAGAGAGAGTCCAGATCAATCTCCGATGCACACACAAAATATCTCAGCATGCGTCCGAGACCAATTCCACTCAATGACATCCATATTCAGCAGTTGAATACAGTCAGTGACAATGCATTACATGTTGGAAATACTGAGATGGGGGTGAATCAGTATTTCTTTTCAATTGTTACTTTTACCAGTTAGATCACTTATATTTAGAACACAAAATGAACAATAAGAATAAATGATTTTATTAATTTCTTAAATAAACCAATTACAATATATGTAGGGCTCCAACCCTAGATGAAGACATTGATCTTCAATTCCCTAGGCTCCAACTTGTAACGTGCCAAGCACCGACTTGGACTTCCAAGGCTCCAACCTTGTCAATTTTGAGGCACCAACCTCAAGGGCTCCAACCCTATATCTAGTCCAGGCTTGAACTTGGTTTCTTGAGGACTCTACTCCTCTAGCGCTCCAACCCTACCTTCCAAGGCACCAACCTTATATTTTCGAGGCTCCAACCCTTGCTTTACTTCGTCAAGATATATTTTGGTTATACTTCACGTCTCCCAATGTCCTCTTTAACAAGCCCTGACAATCTTCACTTAGTCTTCATTGTAGTATCCTCGTTACGTTATCAATGACAACCTTGATATCCTAGAAGGTGTCACCATTGCTCTTCATTGTACCCAAGAAAATTTTTCAAGTCACCTCATGATGACATCAGCATTTCATTGTGGTCTTTAATCGTCTTCACATAACTTCAATGTGTCTACGATGAACTCCAGTAAGCTCTACACTGGCTCTAAACCTTTTCAAAATTTTCTTCAAAAATTCTTCAGATATGCTACTCAGATATGAGCTCCAAACAATATTTCAAAACTGCTCCAAAAGGTCTTTACCCAATTTCAACAATGATGGCTTTAATAGTTTTGCACACAATGTCCTTGTTTGGTCTTCACAAGGTTTTAGGAATTCTTCAAAGATCACCTTAATCAATGCCTTCTTCAAATCCGGTCCAAGGTAGCCCCAAAGATTACTTCAAGTCAACTCCAAAGGTCTGCTACAATTAATTCTCAAATGTTGGGAACACAAGGTTGAACTCATCAAGATTCAAGCCTTCCAACAAAAGGTTCGTGCTAACACAAGCATATGGTATGGTTCCAGAGGTCCTGAGGTACTTAGAATGATCCCACCACAGTCAATGTATGCTTCAGTCGGAGTCCAAGGTATGTGTCTTCACAACATACCATAGTCCAAGTTTATAACACAAGCCTGAGCCTAAGATAAGGCCTTCTCCATAGATTTTAGCCCACAGTCCGAGCCTATCCAATAATGATTAAACTGAGCATGGTGTTGTATATTTCAAGAAATTTACAGCTTAACTGTAATATGTTCTGAAGGTAGATAGTCTAAGCCATAGGAATCTTTCCATAGTCCAAAAATTACAGCCACTAAAAAACACAGGATTGTGTCAACGGTTTGGTCCATAGGGAGATAAGGATAGTCATCCATTTATCATGTTCTTGGTGTTGTCCAGTGGTAAGTATTAAGCCCAAACAGAAATTCCAAACTTCTACAATGTTGTCCACACACACTTGTCACAAGTTTGTTGTAGTGTTGTTTAGCCCAACAATCAATCACAGAAAAAGAGAATTTGCCCAAACAACAATGTCTTCTCTGTCCTCCTCGGCCTCCTTCCTTATTACTGTGTTGCTTCTCAGTATTTTTCACCGAATTTGATGATGAAAATGAAGTGTCTGAATCCTTATTTATATTGGTTTTTCATTTGACGAAGATATATGTCTCTTGGACGACATGTTGAGCCTACACAAGTCGGGTTAGGTTGGCTAGGAAAAAATAATAATTTTTCTAACTTATAAATTCAATTTCTCACAATCTAGAAGGCGTTACAAGGCGTATAATAGCTCGTTAGAAAGGAAAAAATACGCTCTTTAAGATGGTGTAGGTCTCATGGAATAATTCTACCTCTAAGGTAGCAAAAAGTATTTTTTAATGTGACTGATCTTTATGAGTACAGAAATATAGGACAACAACATTCTTTCATACATGGGCTTCTTCTTCATGGATGATTCCTTTGTTAATTGTCTTCACAATTCATCTCCTTGTCTTATTCAATGTAGGGCCACCATCATTGTGCCCTTGATCATGTCCTTGTCTTCATGTCATTATGTCTTTGCCCTCTACATGTTCTTGATTGCCTTATTACTTAACTTCTTCAACATAGGGTCATCATCATAGTCCAGTCTTTCAATGTAAGATAAGTCATCATAGTCCAGGCATAGAGGGTAGGCTTCTCATTATTAGTCATCATCATGGTCCATATTAGAGGTAGAACATGTCATCATGTGGTGTCATCGTCACGTATATTTTCTAGACCTTCATCAAGTGCAGTGATATGGTAATCTTTCATTATGATCATCAAGGTACAAGATTGTTACTTCATTTGTCTTGATATCTTAACAAGAGCTATAGTCATCCTCTAGCATCTTCAACAATATTTTCTATCCCGGTCACTACCATATTGATGATCAACAATTGACATCAATGACAACCTAGATTAACAATTACAAGGTCAAAGCTCACATGTGTCTATGGTTTCTGAGTCTCAGGTGCACGCTCGTAACTAAGGATATTTTTCCCTTGACGCTTGCACAGTATGGTTAAGGGAGCATCTAGGAAGTATCAGAGGCTCGCACATAATGTCTAAGGGAGTGTCTGGGAGGCTAGGGGTTCCGCAGTTCAGTTTGGTCCCCAGACGCACACATCTAGTTCTCCAAAGAGAGTCAAGATCAGCCTCTGACGTACGCACACAATATCTTAGCATGCATCCAAGACCAATTCCTCTCAATGAAATCCATATTCAATAGTTGACTATAGTTAGTGACAGTGCATTACAGTCCTCAGAATCAGGGTTTTGAGTACAAGCATGTTTAGGACCATGTCGTGGATGTTCTAGTTGTTTTGTTGAATTAATGAAGATATGGACCATTGTACTCCCTATTTTCATAATCATTTGATGATGATCTATGATGAATAAGAATTTCCAAGGGTTTTCCCCGTAGTGGGTTTTGCCCTAGTCTCCGACCAATCCTAGTGTCTCTATGTGTGCATGTTTTTCTTCTATTGTTCCTTTATGTTATGTTGCATTTATGATGATGATATTGTTCTTTCTACATAGTTGCATATGCTGATAAATAATAATGTAAATCTGAATAATGTTATAATGTTATGGGGCGAACTTAATGTTTTAATGAAGAAATGTAATTATTAAAGCAAAGAACAATGTAGCCCTATGAAAAAAAATAACAATCCCAAGTGCTACAATCTTAAAACGCCATCTTATTTTATCTAGATCATTTTCCTTGAACAACTAGGGTATCAAATGGAACATAGTAACCAAAGAAATTTTCAATGTAAAATTAATTCCATTTGAGTGCAACCCTGATCAGTTATAGTAACACATGGATCTTTTTTTGATTCATTTCTCAATCTATCCGGAAATATTGAGTATTAATGTAAGCCTTCTTTGGATGGTCATGAAGTTATGGATAGACTCTATCATCCTAAAAATGACTAAGAACATTTTTCATACTTATGAAACCTACTTCAAAACTGTGAAGAAATTATATTCCCTAGGATTTGAACTCTGATATCCCCTTAAATTGTACCAAATGGTAAGTAAACTTCGTTATGTGTTATCTACTAGGTGTCCTAAGATCCTCATGTTCTTACAAATTTAAGAACCTTTTTCTCTACATAGTCCATGCTTTTGTGGATATGACAATAGAGACTTTTTCTTTGTGTATTCCTTTGAATATCTTGGACAAACTACAAGCCTATTTCATCTATCTTCTAATGTTACCGAACGAGGAAGAAGTATAGGTCATATTCCCTTGTTCTTTCAACAACATTTGAAGGTTTTCGAAGCTAGCCTCCTTTATTAAATATTGACATAAGTGTTGAGTAAGCAGTGGTGTCTTGCTTCAGTTATTTTGTGAAGGTAAACTCTCTTCATTGTTCTACTAATGACGAGTAAATCATGATGTCTCTCCCATACCTCATGTGCAAGTTTGGTCTCAACATATTGGTTATCTCTTCCAATAAATTCTTGGGGTTTCTCTCCCCCAAGAACATGGATATTCACATTAGTAGAATAGGTCTCATTCGATTCAACACTTTCTCTCTAAGAGTCCTTTTTATTCTTTGTCTTTTTCTTCTCCTTAACTACATTGTTTCTACTAGTATCTCCTTCATGCATGAGTTGCATCCTATCCCATGTTTCATTTGTATATTTGAGATCTATAATCGTCTCATTATCCATACTGTGAATATTATTATACATTGCACATTTTGCACGAGCATTCCATTGTTGCTCTTGTGTTGAGGGGTAATCTTTGCTATATCCTTTGAAAACTAACTTCCATACACCAGTTCCATAACCTACAGTTCATATTTTACTTTCTCTTTCCATTCCTGAAAGTTTCTAGCACTAAGCACAGACACACTTTGATAACCCATTACTCAATTAGGTCTACCTTCTAGTGGTTAAGTTGGTACAGAAGGAACCTACTTTGATATCAATTAATGGAAACTTGACTAAACTGAAAGGGGGTGAATCAGTTTAGTGCATCCATGGACATTAAATTTTGTTTATTTTTCTTTTCAAAATGTATCTGAACTATTCAATGAACAGTATAACTTCATATAAATAAATAAAAAATAATTAGCATAACAACATTCCATGACAACATAAAAGTAACACATATGGACACCAGATATAAGTGGAAAACCATAAAGGGAGAAAACCATGAATTTTTTGTTGTTGTGATGTGAAGGCAAGCTCCTATTTCCTCTATTACATCATCTTTTGGATGCTCCGACCTCTATGTTATTCTGCAAGCTACAACTTGTTGGTAATCTCCTACTCTCTCTTACATAAATTTCCTACAGGCTACAACCTACAAGAGGCTCCTACCTCGATTATGTTCTGCAAGTTATTACTTACTTGGAAGCTCCTACATCCACTTCGTCATGCTCCAACCTATTCGTTTTTAGGCTACAACCTGAAAGGAGACTACAATCCCTCTATAAATAAAGAAAAAATGTGTTGGTTTACCTAGTCTTTTGTTGTGCATACCTCTATCATTGTCTCTGACTCTTCTACTCAAATCTTCTTTACATCTTCTCTTCTACCTTTGTCTCTTTGTGCCATATAATTCATGAAAAAGGATTCACAACAACTCAATCAACTCTCCCACATACTCTCTAACATTTCAACCTTCCAAAATCACATATTTTATAAACAAACTTTGTTGGTTGTAGTATTCCATGCACGAATATGAAGTGAAAAGTCTTCTCTATGTATTCCACTCATTCGTTTCACACCTTTTCATATTTTTGAACATTAAAACAAAGTTAATGGGCCATCAAATATTATTTAAAATAAAATTATCATCCAACTATGATTGTATAAGCCAAAATAATTCCAAGACCATGTAACTTCATCCAAACAAGGCAAAAATAAAAAATTCTTCATCCAGTCTTGCATCTTCTTACATCACAACTTCTTAAGGCATATTTGCAATCAATGCATCACAACAACTCTGTCAATTTCATTAGCACAACAAAAATGCACTTGCCTTATTAAGCAATACACCTCTACAACACGTCTATAACTAAGCATATTGTCAATGAACATTTGAACAAAAACTAAACTAAGTGAACAAGAACTATACTGTGTGAACAGGAAACTTTATGTTGTCACGGGAACACTACAATCACTTCAATCAGTTCTTCAAATATGACCTAATATATCGTTTTGCTCTGCAAACCTTATGTTGTCACAGGAACACTACAAGCACTTCAAGCAGTTTTTCAAATATGACCTAATATATCTTTTTTCTCTACAATACATCACAACATCACATCTGCCAACAAGAATTCACATGCCTTCAACATTGGCCTCTACAACATCTGTAACATAACATTTTCCATTACCATTGCCTTCCATCACAACATTTTCATGCATCTTTAACAACACCTTTTCAAGAAAATCAGATCAACCATCATATGCACACAATATACCTCTACAACATAACATCTTCAGCTACTTCAACAACATACCAAGCATCAAAACACACCTTACAAACATATGGTGACGACACCTCTGTCAAGTAAGCATAACAAGCTTACAACATAAACAAAATAATCATAATACCCCTTGCATCAACACAAGCATTCCATTAACTTCAACTTCAACTGTGCATACATCAAATGACCCTTTTCCATCATCCTTTGCCATCAATGACAACTTTTTCAACATTGAAGTGTGTACAACTTGTTCCTTCTCATTTCAAGCATCTTTGTCAAGCCGAAGTTGGAACCCTAGGGACAAATATACACCTCTCCATTTCGGAAAGTCACTACATAACCAATGTCTTCCAAGGATGAAACAAAAAATAGATCCTTCATCGAGTCTGGAACATACAACACATCCTTCCTCAGTAGATGCTTCTCAGACTCCCTTCGAAACTTGATAGTTCCGCTGCCTCCTGACTTGTACTTAGCATAGTCACCAAGCTTAATGTGGAAGTCAAAATTGTGCTCCTTCAGACTAGTAAAGTAGTATCACACTCCATTCATGTGACATGAAGTGCCACTGTCAACATACCACATTTTAATTACCATTGAACTAGAAAGACACTCGACGAGTGAAAACTCATCCTCAAATCTAGCTACAAACTCATGCATCTTGGCTATAATAGTGACTTGATTCTTTGTTTTCCCTTTCTCTTATTAGGGCATTAGCTGGAAAAATTCCCTGGCTGGTTGCACACATAGCATTTCACTTTTCTAGCATTTAACTTCTTTTTATTTCCCTTCAAAGTAGCTCCTTTGTGGATCCTTTCTTAGCCTTTCCCTTTCCCTTAGAGGTAAGGACTAGGTTCTCTTCTTAATCGTTCTTCTTCTTTTGATATCCATGTTGAGACTCTTCTTGTATCTCTTCCTATATGAAATCATCCCACAACCTTTCCTAAGTCGGAAGATACTCTCATCCCATGATGGATTTTACAAGTACATCCCACTACTTTTTAAATCCATTCAAAACTATACACACTAGTTCAAAATTGGGGATTGTCTCCCCTATAGTTTCCATCTCATCACGCACTTGCATGGGCCTGGTAAGATAGGAAGTCACATTCTCTCCCTTGGACATCCTGGTGTTGTGGAGCTTCTCCCTAGGCACCATCTTCCAATTCCAGTTATCACTCTTGTATAATTTAGTGAGTTCATCCCACACCTCTTTGGAAACTTTCCCTCAAACAGATGGGGAATTAGGTTTGTCTTCCAACCCATCCAAGATGATCCTCGATGCCCTTCCTTCTTTCACCTCATGGTGGTCTAGGGCAATAGGATCTAATGTTGGAAAAACCACCATGGAGTTAACAAAGTTCCACATCTTGTTCTCCTTCAGAACAATTGCAATCTGAACTTTCCACTGAAGATGGTTTGAGTCTCCTTCTAATTTGTCTACAAACATAACATTGGTTCCCATGGTATATAAAACCCTTGAATAATTGTTTGTTGAAAAATTTAGAAGGAAAACAAACCCCTTTGACCTTGAACCTATGCAACACTCGAATTTATTTCAGAGGCTTGGTTATGATACCATGTTAAATTATATAAACCAAACAATCAAATTAATGTGATTATGCAGAGACACTTGTCTGAGCTAAAACTTTTAGCATTACCACTTTATTATTTTTTCTTGATACCTACCTTTTCTTTCCATTATATTTTAGACAATGTGGTGCAAACTTTGGCTGATCTTTAAGACATATTTGGAGCCTTGTAGGAGAAGATCATTCATGACTTGATGAAGAAGATATTGGAAGTCTTGAAGCAAGAATAAACCATCATGGAGCAGTGGGTTGGAGCCCTAGAGATTGGAACCTTGAGAAGAATAGGTTTGAGGATAAATTTCCAAGAGGATTGGAGGCCTTCCATAGAGTTGGAGCCTTTTGGAATACCAAGTTGGATCTTGAATCGTTGAAAGGATTGGAGTCGTCCAGAAGACCAAGTTGGAGCTTGGCACCATATAGGTTGGAGCCTAGTTTGATTGAAGATTGGAGTCTTCATCTAGGGTTGGAGCCTTAGAGGATTGGAGTCCTCAAGAAGACCAAGTTGGTGGTTGGTGAAGCACAAGTTGGAGCCTGGTTGATTTGAAGATTGGAGTCTTCGTCTAAGGTTGGAGCCCTAAAGAATTATTATAGAAAATGGAATTTGATTATTGTAAAAGAGGACTAGAGTCCTCATTCTTTTTATTAATAAACTCATTCTTTTGTAATATATATGTTGTGTTTTGTTTTTAAATGATCTTAATTAGTAATAAATAACAATTGTAAAAGGAAATATTGATTCAACCCCCCTCACAGTATTTCCAACAATTGGAATTAGAGCCAGTAACTTTAGCCTCAGCCTGACTGCTGGAAGATAGATCTTTAGAACACAAATGAAAAAGTCAAGGAAGAAAGACTCCAAACTTTCTAAAGATGTATCCCCCTCAATCAAGAAATTAGAAGAAAAGTAGGTTGGCAAATCTCCCTTGTTCAATGGAGAAATCTACAAGGCATGGAAATGTAGAATGGAAATATTTTTGATGCCTCAAGGTATTGAAGTTTGGGAATCATTGGTTACCATAAGAAAAATGGAAGAGGAGTCTAAGGATTCTAATGGAAAACCAATAAAGCTAATCTTGAGGAGTTTACCAGATCATATTAAAGTTAAGATGAAAAAATACTCATCCACAAAAGAGCTTTGGGAGAATCTTCAAGATATTCACTCAAAATGACTTTTGCTCATGATCTCAAATCTAGAAGATGGTGGACAAGAACAAAAAGAAAATCGAGAGCCAAAGGAGGTAGATGAGTTTCCAATTCCATAAAACAAGATGATGATGAAGATAATTTTGAAGTAGTAATTGAATTAGACCGTAAGGCAAAACTTGTGGTTGCTCTAGAAGAGGTAAGCACAGTGAAAAAGAAAAATGAGGAATTCAAGAGGCACAAGATGTTGATCATGACCTTGAAAAAACAAAAGAGGAAATTATTATTTTAAAACATCAATTACAAGAAAGGGATGAGGATCTTGTTGACACCTAATCCTTGTGATTGGGTGAATTTATGTAAATATATAAATAGGAAATATGAACAGTCATCGAGAGACGAAATGAACAGTCTCTCCCTCATGTATATAATGAAGACCTACCTGATGGAATAATACAATCGAATCATTTTTGCTTTATGGAGTTACTGCCTGGCCTGACATGGTATCAGAGCCAGCTTCCAAAATAGTTGTAACTCCCACTGCCCAGTGCTCTCTTTCCACTGCCAACTGCTCTTTGTCCCCTCACAGTTCTTTGTTGTACGTTGTATGCTGCTGCCAAAATTCTTTTGAACCATACGTTGCCTGTTTATAAACATTGGTAGCCTGGGCCTGACATTCACCTGAACTATGCATGATGAATCATTGCTCCACGTATTCTATGCTGAAACGTTCCTCTACCATATTCTCTGCTGAAACGTTCCCAACCATATCCTCTGTAGTAGCATTTGGACAGACCCTGTATTGAATGAGTTGTTACGTTGTTCTCTGGTATGGCTGCTCTCTGGTGTCAAAGCGTTGCATATTGCGCTACTCCTCCATCCTCAAATTCGGTATAGCATTCTGCGAGTACACCCCGTCCTGGTTTGCTCACATGTCCTTAGCTAGCTTGATGCCTTCCACTTTAATTACATTTCTATTCAAATGTCCAAATCTAGCATGCCATAATAAACTTGATGGAAGTGTACCTTCTTCATGATGAGAATTGTATGAGAAATGTTGTGCATGAGCAGAGGTTCCTTGCAGTTTGAGGAGCCTTTCTTCTTCTATTCCCCTCATGAAAAGTGAGTGGTCAGATGCTTTTCTTACCTCAAGCTTGCCATCAAACATATAAATGGAGTGACCTTGCTGGCGGATGTGGACCAAGGAAAGCAAGTTTCTCTTGAGCTGTGGGAGATATAGAACATGATGCAGAAGAAAGTCTAGAAGACCAAGCAGTTTAAGTCTGATTATGCCAAGCCCTAATGGCTTGATTTTTGATTGATCTACAAAGTATACTGCTCCATCAACATTGTCAGTGAAATCTTCAAAAAAATCTTTTCTATGAGTCATGTGACAGGTTACTCCTGAATCAAGCAGCCAGTCATTTTTCCAGGAAGCAAGTGAAGTGTTAAACAAATCTTCATTTACTCCAATGTTACATTGTGCCTCAATATAGTGAGCGGATTCAGGTGCTTTACCTTTGTCTGTATTATCAGTTTTACCTTTCTGTTGGTTTCTTCTCTGCTCAATTTTGTCCCATGGTAGCTTGCATGTAGAGGCATCATGTGATTCATTTCTTTTGAGTGAATACAGTGTAAATCTACCTTTTCTCCTTGAGAATGTCTGCCCCCCCTGCCTCTGAAATATCTTCCTCTTCCTCTTCGTCCACCTCTTCCTCTTGTAGAATCTTGGGCAGGATGCTTTTCTTTATGAGCAAGGCACACAGTCTCTTCAGAAGATTCAGGGGCTGTCTTCTTTCCAAAAGCTTTCTCTCTTTCAACAAACTTTTTCACAAGAGAGTCAAAGGTTATATCTTTGAGATTTCCATTAGCTTGCAATGACTCAAGATAATTGGAGTAAGTAGGATAAAGTGCCTTGAGAAAAGCGATAAGAGGAATATCCAATTCAACCTTAGTAGATTTGATATCATGCATTATAGACTTTACTTCAGATGCAAGAGCAAGAGGATCATTATTTTGGCAGTTCAAGAGTGAAGAGTTTAATCATGAGTTGAACAACTTCAAGTGCAGAATGTGAGTCATAGAGTTCTTTCAGCATTTGTAAGGCTTCAAAGGCAGTTGTATATGACGAAATATGGCGACTCACCTCTTCATTTACAGATGTTGCGATTAATGCATAAGCTTTGATGTTCTTGTTTTCCCAAATGACGAGCTCTTTGTCTGAGGTAGGTTGTACTAGATCATTGTCTCCTTCTCCGACACACACTCCTTTCCACAACTCATTTAAAATGAGGGTGTGTTTTATCATCCGGGACCATTTAGGATAGTTCTCCTTGCCAGTGAGAACTATTCCCACCATGGATATGATTGAATGCATTCTGTAGAAAAAAAAACTTCTGCTGCAAACATTTTACTCTTAATGGAAAAAAAAAAATATAGTTCTGATGTGATAGGACAGCAAACTCAAATGTCAATCCACATTCATCTACACAACGTTAAAGTATAGAATATGGTAGTATACTAAGTCCAAAAAATATTCTCAACAGCATAAAGCACTGCATCCACCAAAAGGCTTTTGCATTATATACCATTTATACTGGTATAAATTTATCCTTGAGCATAATTGAAGTAGGTGTAGGTCGGAATCATACAACTTTGGAAAAAAATCCAACTAATCACAAAGAAAAAAAAGGTGTTCAAACACCAACACCGAGGAGTCCACGATCCCTTCCAAAACACATCTTCACGCATGAAAAGAAGGTCACAGCACATCTCCACGCATGAAAAGAATGTCACAGCACATCTCCACGCTTGAAAAGAAGAAAAATGGTGTTGTTGGTTTGCCTACAATTCCTAGGAAACTTAAGCAATGTGATGCTTGCATTCTAGGAAATCATAGCAAACAGTCTTTTCATGATTCACATTCAACAGCACATAGGAAGCTTGAACTCATTCATTCAGATTTATGTGGTCCAATGCCTGTTCCTTCTGCAAATGGAAATAAATATATCATGACATTTATTGATGACTACACCAGAATGTGCTGGGTTTATTTATTGAAGAACAAATCTGATGCTTTTCAAACATTCAAGAATTTTCATAAATGGATTGAAATGATGCACAATCTCATATTGGGTCTATTCGCACTGATAATGGAAAAGAATATACATCAAATGAATTTGAAAACTATCTTCGCCAACATGGGATCAAACATCAAACAACTGTGCCTTATAATCCCCAACGGAATGGTGTAGCTGAAAGAATGAATAGAACAATATTGAATATGGTACGATCTATGCTTTTCTTCAAAAATGTAAAGATAATGTTTTGGGCTGATGTTGTTCTATGTGCTACATATATAAAGAATGATTTCCATCTAGTGCTATAAGAACAAGACTCCTTATGAATTGTGGTATGGACATGTTCCTTCGGTCAAACATCTCAGGATTTTTGGTTCCACCTGTTATGCTTTGATACCAAAGGTACATAGAAACAAACTTGGTGCTAGAAGTCGTAAGTGTATTTTCTTGGGGTATTCAAATACCTCCAAAGCATACCCCCTCTATGATGAAGAAAATAAAAAGTTTGTTATATCTAGAGATGTAATTTTTCTTGAATCA